>SBJP01000831.1:0-10174 GCA_014805705.1 Cucumispora dikerogammari
TATTCGTTTTTATAGAAGTTACTTTTTCGACATTAAAATACTTTAAAGAAATAGTACAAATCAAAAATATAATATATTTTAAATAATCTACACTTTCGAGATTATGACACTTTCGACATTATAACACTTTCGACATTATGGCACTTTCGACATTATGACCCCAAACCATTTTTGAGCTATCTCCAGCATACTTTTATGTTTTGTCTGGGTATGTCTGGGTTTTCGGGGTTTACGAAGTTTGTTTTGTGACATACTGTGTGGTGTATAAAACTTGTTTTTTTAGGTTTTTATATTATTTCCTTTTGTTTGTTATCATGGTTGTGTTTTTTCTATTTTTTTATTCATTAATTTATTCATTACTTTTTGTGTTTTTTTTGCGTGAAAGTTTGTAGAACACGTTTTTTGTTCGCCTACATATTCCCGAATACACCAAATTTTTTTAAATCTTCTACTCGTATTGTATTTTGTAGTACTTAACGCTGTTTTATCTACTTTTACAGCCTCATTTTGTTTTTCTATTTTCGTTTTTTTCATTTTTTAAATTGATGTTTAAAAATGTCAATTATTGTATTTATAGGCTTTATTTTAATCTCGTATTCTTTTTTTATGTTTTTTAGTGGAGTAAATTGTGACCATTCGTAGATAACCAATAGAATTTTAGACAACAGTGCTTTGTTTCTAAAGAAAACAGAGTTTTTTCTAATGCTTTGTTGTTTCTTTTCACATTTTTTAGATGCACACTACATTATTGGCTTTTTTTTGTTTTCGGTTGTGTATTTTTTATGCTTTTTGACATTTTGGACATTTAATGTTTGTCTCCAAAACCCTATGATTTTGAAGGTAATTTATGATTTTGTTTGGTGAATCGACAATCTAAAGCAAATATAATTTGATTTTTACATTTATCATAGCTTTTTTTTCAATTAAATATGGTTTGTTTATTAGTCTTTTTTACCAAATTGTTTTATCAAAAGACTTTGGTAACAATACAAAAATAAAAAAAATTTAGTTAATCTATAATTAAGATGTCGGTTTAGTTGTCGAGTTGAATGACAAGACAAAAATAAACGTTTTCGTTAATAAGATCAAAAAAATATCATTTAAAAATCAAATAAAAAAGTGTGAATTTGCACAGTAAAATCTTAACATTTAATTAATTTTTTATGTTTAGTTTTAATAATCAATTTATATTAGAAAAACGTCTAATATGTTTAGATTTTATTTAAAGTATATTTCTATTGTTTTTAATCACTATTTGTATATTATATTATATAAACGTAGCCAATGTATCGCTCGTGGCACGCTTCTCGCGCCACTTTTTTTAATAAAAAATTCTTTAATCAGTAAAACAAACAAACTAGCATTTAAAAGAATTTTAGACGAACACCGTGGTACATGGTATATATTGTTTCAATTTCTTTTTGAGTAAAGTTATATACATTGTCTCGAGTAAGAGAGCGAGCTGGGTAGATGAGGTGTCCGTAATATAAAAAAGAAATTAATTAAAAAATATATTTAAAATATAATAAAAAAAATTCAATTAAAAAATAAAAAATCTTTTTTTGAACATCGATCATTTAAAATAATAACAGTTAATAAAAAAATATCAATTAAAAGCACGAGAACTTTTAAAGTTAAATTAATAAAATACACAGAAAGATTCTATTAAATTATCATTTACAAAACACGAAAATTACAAAAAATTAAATATAAAACTTCAAAAATAACAACCAAATATCAATTAAAAAATTATCAGAAAATCGCAAAAAACAAAAAAAAACATTCATACATCATTTGTAGTTAAACAAAAGAACAATAAAACATCGCTTCAAATATAAATTGAGTTTTACTAATAACAACAGAAAACTATTACCAAAAAACAAATAAAATGAAAACGCTGCAAACATCATTTAAATTAAGGAAAAAAAATTAATTTAAACTTGCTTGCATTTAATAGGTTTAACCTAACTTCAATTAGCGAAACTTAAAACTCTTATGAAGAAAATAACATTCTGCAAAACAAAACTTTCTAAACACAGAAAAAGCACCAAAATTTAGTTAAATTTGAGCGTAAAAAAAATAATAAAAATACGCAAAAATTCATTTAAATTTACGACAATGTTTGATTTAAACTTTTTAAAAGCCAAAAAAAACTAGCTATACATAACTTAAATTTTTAAATAAATTAATTAAATTTATAAAAAAGTTAATTTAAAAAATAAAAAAAAATAAAAAAAATCCAGCAAAAAAAATTTTTTCTTTTACAGAAAACTAATTAAAATCTATCAAAAATTTATTAAAATTTACTATAAAGCAATTAAATTCAGCAACTAAAAAACAGATATAAATTGCGAAGACATCTATTATATTTCACCAAAAAAATTAATTACTATTATCAAAAAAAATTAATTAAATTACCAGTAAACTTTAAAAACGCAAATGAAACCAATGAAAGTAAAATTAAAACTCTCAAAGCTCAAACATTGTTCGCTATGTGTGGTTTTAAAAAACGTGATAAAACTATAAAAGGTATAAAAAAACATTTTCTGTTTTTTTGAGAAATTAAATAAATTATTATTAAAAGAATTAATAAAAATTACACTAAAAAATAACAATAAAATTAAACTAAAAAAACTAACTAAATATACGAAAAATGTCGAAAATATCGACTAAATATAAGTTAAAAATCGCCTGTAAAACAGTTGAAAATTTCTAAAAAAAAAAGAATTTTAATCTTTTAAAAAACAACTAATAGCACATATTCTCTAAAAAGACTATAGAACAAAAAAATAAAATTTTTCAAATTGAACAAAAAGGTTTTTTGAAAGATTTTATTTAAGTTTACTAAAAATAATCACTGTAAGCTGCCAAAAAAAGGTTAATTTACAGTCTTTGAAAAACAGATATTTTGCTAATATTCGCAAAAAAAAAAATTAATAATCTAACTAAAAATTAATTAAAAACTCGAAACAATTAATTATAATTTGCACAAAAAAGAATAACAAAATATCAGAAAAAAGAAATTTTTTTTAAAAATTTAATAAAAGATTCTTAAAAAAACTAATGTAAAAATAAGCAAGTTAAAACGAGCCACAGTGTAACTAAACTATTAAAGATACAACTCTCTTGAAGGCATAAAGACACTAAAAAAAGCTATTTTAGAATATAAATAATCGCCGAATAACATTTGTGTGTTTTCGATAACTTTAAAAAGAAATTATAATTACACTTGATTTCTACTCATGCTTAAATAAGTCTTATAAATGTTCAACAACGTTTTTTATACTTAACTTTTTTTCTGACTTTTTTTTTAATTTTTTTCTAAAGTAGCTTTATGTTTTTTATATGTAGCATTAAAATAAGTCCGCTGTAAAAAATTGTTCTATATAAATTATATTGAAAAAAAAATTTTATTATATTTTTTTTTTAACGTTAAAATTTACTCTATATTAATTATAATACAAAATAAAAAACTTTTATTATAATTAATATAAAACAGATTTTAACAGCACTTTTCGTTAAAATTTGTTTTATATTAAGTTAATATTTTTGTACTTAAATTTAATATATTAAGACATAAAACAAGTAATTTTTTTTTTCTTAACTTTTTCACAATTTGAACGAAAAAAAAAGCCAAAAATATTTAAAAAAAATAAATCTAATTTCTAAAAAAAAAAACATTTCCAAAATTAATTATATTTAATTATTATAGTTAACATTATTATCAAATTATGAATCCAAAACCGAACCAATACTCGTTAAAGCGTTATGTGCTTCGCTTACTTTCAATCTCTCATAATAGTTCATATAAAAACTGTCGATGCACTATGCTCTGTTTCACTTTTAACAATAATATAAAGTTTTTTATCTTAAAATAATAAAAAAGATTTTAGTATTAATGCACTTTTTTTAAAGTATTTGAATTTTTTATTATTACTTTTTATCTAATTCTAATTTCTTTTTTTGAACTTTTATGCTTTTTTTGGCTATTGTAATGACCATTTTTAATTTTCATAGTTTTTTTTGACATTATAATGGCTATTTTTAATTTTTATAATTTTTTTAGCCATTATAATGATATTTTTAATTTTATGGTTTTTATGGTTATTATAATGAGTTAAAAAATGAAGAAAAGATTAAAAAACATATAATAAAAAACAAATTATGTAAAACAACACATAGTTATTATGGCAAAACTAGATGTTTAATGTTAAAAACAAAGATTATAAAAAAAATTCGATTTTTTTAAGAGCAAAAAATAAAGATTTTAATCTCAATATATAAAATCTTTAGTTATCTTTTTTATAGTTTTAATAAAAAACTTGTTTAAAAATAAAAATGTTATATTTATATCGAAAACAAGTAGCATTTAAACAAAAAAACATATAATATATTTAACTACTTACAGAACAACAAGTTTTTTACAAGCCTAAATGTTTAGAAAAAAAGATTGATTAGAAGAAAAACAAAAAAATTTATTTTGAATAATAGACATTTATTTACTCTTGAAAAACACACTTTGAAACGTTATATAGCCAACATATGCAGGTTTAAACTGTTTAAAAAAAACACAGAATTTTATTTTCCTTGAATTTAAGTATTAATGCTTTAAAAAGACGTTTATCTCGAAAACTTTTAAGAATTACTGTCGGTTAAATAACATATTTTGTAAACGCGTGTTTAAGCTGACAAAAAAAGACTGTTTTTTCTCAACTACCTCTTTAACACCAATTGTCCTGTATTCGTTCGTAAACGTTTGATCGTAGACACTATAGATTTTACAGAATATGTGAACGCCAACGATTTAAAACGTTATATTTTTACATTTATATATTTGTTTTCTAAGTTCGCGTTCGCTTTTTCAAATTTGCAAAAAAATTTTGTTTCTGTTTTACAAATTTTAAAAGTCTTTTTAATAGAAAAATCTTTGAAAAGTTCTTTATTCTAATAATAGTTAAAAGTTTAACTCTATAAGCATAAAAGAGTTTTTATTATTTAAAGACGTTTAAGACGATCAGAGTGCGGTTTATAGGCTCCAGAGTCAGATCCTGATATAAAGTTTTAATAGAACGCTTAAACCTAAAATAAAGAAAATTATTAGGACAAAAAAAAGCAAGGTTTGACAACGATTTTGACGACATTATTTATCAATATAACACTTTGAAACACAAAGCCACGCAGCTTTTTTGTTTATTTTGTTTAGTAAATACGGCCAACTCGATCCGAACTGAGAGACTTAAACAGACACTTCAAAGTACAACAACTTAGAGAAAAATACTTCAAATACATTAAATAATACAAAAGCAAAAACAACTAAAGAAAACGTTCTACAAATATTGAGATTAGGAATATCTTACTAGTGGTAAAGTGTTAAATGCAACGTACGGTAGAAAAAGACGACTACTGGAAAGCTATTGTTTACCTTATACTTACAGATACTTTTTATAAACTTACCGTTTGTTATTTTAAAAGCAACGCAGAAAACACAGAAATAATTTTTGCCTATAGCTCTTTAATAAAAAAGCTATAATTATAGAGTTTTCCGATCAATAGCGTAATTGTTGCAAACAATAGCGTGATTTTCAAAATCTAAAAAAATGTTATCATCTTTTTTCAATCTAAAAATCAAACAAAAGATTCAGTCTACGGAAAGTCCAAAAATTTTTTAAAACCTTAAATTAAAAAAACAATTGGTCTACAGAAAACTTATAATTTTTTTATAACTTTAAATCAAAAAAACAATTTAGTCTACGTAAAACCTATAATTTTTTTTAAAATCTTAATTTCAAAAAAAGACTTAGTTTACGTAAGTATGATTTTTTTCAAAACCTTAGATTAAAAAAATATTTTGATGCACGATAAATCTAAATTTTTTTAAAACCTTAATTTTAAAAAACACTTTGCTTTACAGAAAATAAAAGTCTTTTAAAACCTTAACTTTAAAAAAAACTTGGTCTCCGAAAAATCTAAGTTTTTTCTAAAAGATTAATTTTAAAATACTTTGACCCAAAGAAAAGTTAAATTTATTTTAAAACCTTAAATTAAAAAATACTTTGGTCTACGAAAAAATTAAAATTTTTTTAAAAATTTAATTTTAAAAATACTTTAGTTTACGGAAAACTTAAATTTTTTTAAACCTTAATTTTAAAAAAACACTTGGCTTACGAAAAACCTAAAATTTTTTTAAAACCTTAATTTCAAAAAAAATACTAATCCGTAAAAATCAATTAATCAAAAGCACTTTGAAAATAGATTAATTGACATTTAAAAAAAATTAGACAAAAAAATATTAAAAAAACATATCTTTCGTAATCGCAAAAAAAGTCTTACAAAAGCAACAAAGAAAATAAATATTAGATTTGTTTTTTAAATATGTTCCAAAATTAAAAAACTTTTAAGTTTAGGTTAATAAACTAAACCAGATACTATCAACGATTTTTAATTAAAACAAAATACAGTACATCTCGATTATAACATATTTCGATTATAACATAATCTTGAAACATTTTAAATAAATATATATATTAGACTAACATCTTATTCTCGATTTTAACATAAAATTTCGATTTTTGCATATTTTCGATTACAACATACATTTTTTTAGATTATGTTATAATCGAAATTATTTTTAAAATAATCATGATAGGAAAACGGGCGAAGCGGACCGATTTAAGCATTAAGATAAAAAACCAGATACTTGATAAGCTCAAGATTCTTCTTAACACACAATCTTGTCTGTCAAAGAAATTTAATGTAGACCAAAGTGTTATTTCAAGAATCAAAAAAGATAAAAAAAAGATTGAACTGTCGTGGATAAAAAATAAAGATATTAAAAAAAAGAATAGAACATCGGAAAAATTTTATGATATAGAGAGTTCACTGTTAGAGTTTATTAGATTCTGCAATGAACATTCTTTGCCCATAAATTCTTAGATAATTAGTAAAAAAAGCCTTGGAAATCTCAAAATTTATTGGTACAACAGGTTTTTTAGCTAGTGAAACGCAGTTCGACAAGTTTAAATCAAGAAAAAAATTGAAGTTTATGTCGATAAAAAACACTGAAGCTTAAATAAAAACACATCGTCAGACTAACGTCAAAAAGTACTCTACAAAATATTACAAAACTACCGTTCTGAAAACGTATACAATGCTACTAAAACAAGCTTGTATTTTGAATTGCTGCTAAACATGTCCTTTTGCTTAACAGGGGCTTCTGGGAAGTTTTATAAAGATAGTAGACTTTGCGACACGCTGCTTTTGTGTGTAAACTACGCCGGACAATCCAAAGTTACATCGTTCGTAGTTAAAAAATTAAGAGGTACAAAGTGCTTTAAAGGCGAAAGAGTTTACCAACCGTATACTACTCGAATTAACTCTCTTAGATAACTTCCAAGATATTTTATAGTTAGTTAAGTTTATTAAATATTAATTAAGTAAAGAAGAAACAAAAAATTGCTTTATTAATTGACAACGCATCTTGTTATAATGTTTTTACTGAAACCAACTTGTCCCATATAGATATATTTTTTCTTTCTCAAAATACGACCTTGGTTTTACAACTGCTCGACTAAGAAATAAATTATAGTTTCAAGAGTATTTACAGAAAAATTTTAATTAAAATGATAATCTCAAAATATGAGAGTGGAAAAGATTAAAGCTAATATATTAAATGCGCTTGAAATAATAGTTTTAAGTTGGTAAAAGTTACAGAAAAACTATAAACAACTGTTTCTCTCATGCCTTTTTGATAGTTAAAGTAGACTTAACAAATTAAGTATCTAAAACGAGTTCTGAGATTAATACACTCAGCAATATAATACACTGTGTAGATAAAAAAAACATTTACCCGATGTTCTAGAGCTATCCCTTTTCATATATCCTAACATAGCCTATATTGTAGATGAATTAGTCGGTACAGGAACAGTTGATGAAGTTTATGTCGAGGATGAACGCGATGTTATTGTAAGACTTACACATAGAGACGTTGAAGGCGCTATAAAAACACTAAGGTTGTTTTTGTTTACAACAGAAAAATTAAAATCAAAAAAATTTATGCTTTTAAGGCCAATAGCATTAAAAAATAAAAACAATCTCGAAACTTGAACAGTACAAAAGTGATTGTTGGATTTTAATTTTATAAAAAAGAAGTAAACGAATTTAAAAAACTAGTTTTTTTTATTTAGCAGCTCGATTTTAACATAATTTCGATTTTAACATAATTTTAATTTTAACATACATTTTTTTAAAAACATTAATATGTTATAATCGACATTACACTGTATATACTTTTTAAAAAAGGGAATTATAAAAATATAAATTTTAAGCCCGCGCAAATATTTATTTTGTGATTCATTTTTGTAAAATTGAATAGAAAATATTGTCGAGTAAGTGCGTTGATATTACATAAAAATATACTTTATGTTTTACATAAAAAAAAAATTTCTGTAAAAAGCAAAGTCAGTGAGTCGCGCTTTCTTATCGATTTTATTAGTTCTCGACTATATTAAAAAAATACAAAAAACATAATGATACTTTGTATATTTGCAAAAGCTATAATTCCATAAATAACCTGTTTATCTGTGTCTAGAAAAATACATAGCGGCAAGTATTTTTAAAGTATTTATAGTTCGAAAAAAAACTGCTCACTTTTTACACGTTTTTTTTTGCAAAAAGATTTATTTTGTGTATTTTTTTTGGAATTTATCTTGACTCTCTTTTTTTTATAATTTGTTTAATTTATTTCTTTTAATTCAACTTGTTCAACCTGGCTTGTTTAATTTGATTCGTCATTTTATTTTCTAAAATTTAATTTGTTTAATTTATTTCTTTTAATTCAATTTGTTCATCTTGGCCTGTTCAATTTGATTTGTCTAATTTATTTCTTTTAATTCAATTTGTTCAATTTTTTTTGATTCAACTTGTTTAATTTAGTTTGTTTATTTTGATTTGGCTAATTTATTTTCTTAGATTTAATTTGTTCAATTTATTTTTTTGATTTAATTTGTTTAACTTAGTTCGTTTAATCTGATTCGTCTAATTTATTTTTTTGGTTCAACTTGTTCAAGTCAGTCTATCCAAAATCTTCATCTAATTTATTTTGTCAAATTTAATCTGTTTAAATTATTTTTTTTGATTCAACTTGTTTAATTTGGTTTGTCCAGTTTGATTCGTCTAATTTATTTTGTCAAATTTAATTTTTTTAATTTATTTCTTTTGATTTAATTTGCTCGATTTAAATTCTTAATTTTTTTATCTTTTTAAAATAGTATCTTTTATAATAGACAAGACATACAGTAATTTTTATTTTTTTTACAGTGATAGTTTAATAAGAAAAACATTAGCATAAGACATAAAAACAATTATAATTAATAAGAAATTGGTTGTCTTTGCGGACTACACTTTCCAGTCAAAAAACAATTAAAAGATAATTTAGAAAAATCAGATTATTAATAAAACATTAGCGCTTTTATTTAAATTTTAAGATGTATACTATACAAACACCAGCTAGTTTGCTTTTATATCTTATACGTTTTTCTGTTTATGAAAAAATCGTTTAAATTAGAATATTGTTGTACAGACAAGTTGAGAAAAGTTTTATATATATTAGTTTTACTTGTTAAATTGTTTATAATAATATTAACCAATAAAAAATATAATATAACCTATACTGTGTTTTTTATTAAATTTTATTTTTTTTTATTACAGTTTTATATGCATAAATATAGACAAAATTATTCATAAATATAGACAAAATTATTCATAAATATAGACAAACTTGTCCATAAATATAGACAAACTTATCCATAAATATAGACAAAAATATCCATAAATATAGACAAAATTATTCATAAAAATAGACAATATTATCCATTAATATAGACAAAATTATCTATTATATAGACAAAATTGTTCATTATATAGACAAAATTGTTCATATATATTATAGAAATAGTCGATTGATATAGAACAAAATTGCTCATTAATATAGAGAATATTTTTATTGTTTTGTACAAAATTATTCATTAATATAGAGAAAATGGCTAAAGTTGATTTTGTTCCCCCCTTTTTTTAACTCAAAAAAAAAATAAATAATAGAAAAAGATTTATTTAGACGTGATTAATTCGATATGGTGTGCGAAAATTTAGAAAAAACATCTTTTTCCGTCCTCTTATA
>SBJP01000832.1:0-10133 GCA_014805705.1 Cucumispora dikerogammari
TAAACGAACATATTTTTGAGCAAATTAAACATTTATTGTCGTTGAATAGAAATGTTTTGGATATCACTCAACTGTGTAATATAAGTCGCGACGCGGCTTACAAGGCAGTAGCAAAAATACAGAGTTCTGATGGGAACGTTTCTTTTTCGAACGCTTATGGCAGACCAGGTAGACCCAAAAACGACAATAGAGCTGTAAACAGGCTTATAACAGAAACGCTCGGCGAGGACAACTCATTAACTCAGATAAGTCTAAAAAAAAAGCTTCGTGAAGCTGGAAGATTGATTTCTAGCTCACACATATTTAGACCTGTAAAGGGTTGTTCTTTAACGCGCAAAAGGCTAAAGAAAAGGTGTTCTGTGGTAAACACAAAAGATCACTTCGAGAGATTGCGCGAATATGCCTTTGCTTTTTCAAGATTAGAAAAAAGAAATATTTTGTTTCTTGATGAATCTGAATTCAATCTTCATACTTCAATAAATTATGGATACTCTCTATAAGTATTAGCTTTATTAAACATCAGCCAGCACCGAAGGGACAGAATTTATCTCTTTGCGCAATAATTTCAAGAACAGGTATAATATCAACAAAGATTATCGATGGGGGCTATAATTCAGAGAAATTAGATTTCATAGACATATCAGCGAAAGTGGGTGCCTTCAGTAATTCGCCTATTCTAATTATGGACAATGCCTCAATACACAAAACACAGTTTATTTTAAACAAACTAGAAGATTATGGTGTGGAAGTAAAATTTTTGCTTCCATATTCCCTAGACTTAAATCCCATTGAAAATTGTTTCAGTATTATAAAGTCTAGATTAGATAGAATAAGGCCTAGGGCGATTACAAGAGAACAATTAAAACAAAATCTTGAGAATATTATAACAGCACTTAGTGGTGAGAGTAAAATATTTGAAAATCTCTACAGTCATATAAATTGTTTATTAATAATCTGTTAAACGACACTGAGTAAAAAATTTAAAACGTTTTTTTAATATATCAAGTGCCCCACATATTAAATTATTTTTTTGTAGATAGGATTATTATTCTTATCATTATTTTTTTTAAAAACTATGCTTTTTCTGTTGTTTATCAATTCAAAATTAAATTTATTTCTGTTTTTGTTTGTTTTTTTATGACTGTTTTTTTATGACTGTTTTTTTATGACTGTTTTTTTATTAACTTTTTCTTCTCTTATAGTTGTTTTTATAATCTCTTGGCTATTTTTTGTCTTTTTTATTGTGTATTATCGTTTTCGAACTCTTATTTTTTATTGTTTGCTAAAAAGGTTTTTACTATTTGATTTGTTTTTTTTCGGAATTAAATTATTAATTATAAAATAAAATTTTATATTATTAAATTTGTCTTTTTATATTATTAAATTTGTATTTTTATTTATGGGATTTGTATTTTTATTTATGGGATTTGTATTTTTATTTATGGGAATTGTATTTTTATTTATGGGATTATTATTTTTATTTATAGGATTAGTATTTTTATTTATGGAATTTGTATTTTTATTTGTGGGATTTGTATTTTTATTTATGGGATCCTCTGTAGAAAATAAAATTCTATTGTATTTTTTATTAAGTAGTCTCGCTGAAAATTGGGAGATATCGTTTCCTATTAAAAATACTTAACTATTTTGTAAATTACACATAATCTAATTTTCACAGAGTTGATCGTGAAAATTGGATTAAATGATTTTAAATAGAAAGATTAAGTATTTTTAATAGGAAACAATTACTCTCAATTTTTACGCGAGGCTACTTATTAAAAAATACAATAAAAATTTTTCTTCTATTAAAATAATTACTTTCAATTTTTACGCTGATCTTATTTTCACGCTACAAAGATGCTTTTCAAAAAAACCAATTTTAATTCTTTCTGTTAAAATAGATTTTTTTATTAGTTAGTGTTTAAATTTGTGTTAAGTTTTTTTAAATAAAAAATTGAATTAATCATTTAAAAATAACACAACACAATTTTAACAGTGCATCCGTTAGAATTTATGTTGAGTTATTTTAAGTGTTAAATTAAATTAATTATTTAAAAATAACTTAGCACAAATTCTAACGCGAAGATCTCTAGTTTAAGAAAGACTAGAAGAGAGCTTTCTACTATAATATCTTAACACAAATTTTAACGCTACACTTACATACTTGTAAAAAATAGAAAACATAAAACGTTTAAACCAAGTTGTTCTCAGTTAAATTGCAGGAAACTTCGAGATAGAATATGTCTCAGTATTAAAAATAAATTAAACACTATAATGCATTCATAAAAAAAAATTGGTGGGAACCAAATTTATATATAAAACAAATAGTATATAATCTAGAAGTGCGTATTTAATTTGTTTGATTAAAAATTCGCGGTTATTGTGTTATAAAACTTTTTTTGTTATGTAAATGAATTAAACACTATTTATAAACAGAAGACATAAATTAAGATATGTTATTTGATTTGTCTATAGCCTGCCAATATAAACAAATATATGAAATATTCGATACATATGTAGAAGCTTAGTCTTTTTTTGATTTATGTTTTATCTGTTTTGCTGTATTTTTAGAACTAAAGACGGTCTAAAAGATTATCGTTTTAATATTCGGCGAAGATTTTGTGATCTGTTTTTTTCGATTTATTTGAAGTTGAATAAATTTTTGATTATGTTTTTCGACTTCATATGAAGTTGAGTAGTTTTTAGCAAATTTTTTTACTTCATGTAAAGCCGGGCGATTTTTTAATTAATTTTTTTTCGACTTTATATAAAGTCGAGTCATTTTTTGTTCAAATTTTTCTGACTTCATATGAAGTCGAAGTGCGTGAAAGAGATAAAGACAGGTATTTTTATTTTTTTTATTTTTTGAGCACACATTTATTTATTATAATTATAATATTATAATAGAACATTAGTTTACTTTAACACACAATATTATTAATTTAAATACAAACATAACAACAAATAAAAAAATAGCATAAATGACATAAACAATGTGTAGTTTTCTTTTTATAATTTATATGATTGCTGCTTTATTTTAATCAAAAGTTTTTTTATTTGAGAATATTTATTATTTAATGCAATATACCATAACATAGATTTAGTTTTTAAAATTCACATATAATTTAGTAATACGAAAAATAAAATATGAGTAAAATAAAGACAGAGTTTGTCTTAATTATATGCATTATGATTATAAAACTAACAATTGAATAAGGAGAACAACAAAATAGTCTTTTTTAAATCGGTTTTTTTTGAGTTTTTTGAAATCAGATACACTGTTTATCTTATAATTACACTGTTGAAAGATCAACTATGGACAGAGAACAGCAACTTTTGATATACAGCAGTGACAATACCAACAGTGTTTGTGTTTACAAACAAGATATAATATTTAATGATATTCTTTTGAAAAAATAGCTTATTTATAACAATCAGATTTTTAACGAAAAGTGTTAACATAAAAAACATTCTGAGCTATTAACACAAGCCACTTATTGTAATAAAAAACAATTATGAAGTAGTAAAAAGTTATATTTTGATTGTTTCTTATTATATTTTAAATAAAATTTAACGACAAAGTAAAAATCTTTATTTTATTAAAAATTGTTAGAATAGAATTTAAGAACTGTTAGAACGAAAAAAAGTCTAGTAAGACAGAATTTCGACTAACATAGTGTTGGTTTATTTAGATTAATCTTCGATCGTGTTTTTCTATAAATCTTTGTATTTAGAGGAATTTGCTGATAATTTCATAAAAAACATGAAAAACACAAACACTTTATAACTAAGCAATTTGTGAAATGACTATTTTAGTTAGGTATTTGGATATACAGATATTCGGGAAATGTTTCTTTATTTAAGAAGTCTCTAATAAAAGATTTTCAAAGGCTTTTTAATTAAAAAACATAGGTTAATTATAAATTTAATAACTATCTCAATATTAACTATTTTTAATTAAATAAAAGTTTTTTTAGACATTATTTTTATGATAACATTTACTTTTGTTTTAAGTATCTAATAAAATTTGATAAAAGTTTTTCTTAATATTTTATTATTTTAAAAGATAGTATTGATTTTTTACACTATAACATTTATAGAAAAAAAATATTACTAAAGACATCATTGTTTTTGTAAATCATTGATAGAATCATAAAAAATATATTAATGTCATATAATCTTTATAATATTTATTTTGTTCTATTTACAAACACAGCTTATGTTTAGTAATGTGAGAGTGATTTATCAGCTCATTAAACAAAATGAAAAATTAAAAACTACTGATATATTAATACAAAACCGATGAGCGTCAACTCTCCGCGGCGAGTTGACGCCAAACTGGCTGGGAGATAAATGGCGTTAACTCACCGGGGTGTAAATTTTGGTAGTATTAAGTGAGAACTGTGAAAAAAATTGTTTGAAAATAATTTAATTGTCTAGGGCCCACTCATATATTTTACGGAGTGCAATAAAAAAAATAGAAGTCTTCGTAATCGTAAAACGCGGTTAGAATCATTTTTAGCTTTTCTTCTTTAAGCCAGTTTTTATTGGGGAATGAAACTATACTCAGTTTTTCTTTTATAATTTTTATTCGGACACATTCTTTTTCTGTCTGAATTATTTCAAAAAAATTAGTAAAGTTGGGGTGGGGTAGCGTAGTGTTAGCGTTTAAGCTTCTGTGCCAAGATTTAACTGAGCATGTTGTCCTTGGGATGTTTGTCATTATGTTCGTGTAAACTGACCATAGTTTCGGCTGGTATAATGGCTTGTAACTACTGTCTGGGTTACAGGCGTTATATATATAGTTTTTTTGAAATAGGTTTTGAAGGCAATAAATTTAGGGACGTGTTCTTTCGATAAGCTTGGATGGATTTCTTCAGCAGTTTTTACATATGTAAAATTCTGGTAGCAGGTACAAAAGCGAGATTAAAATATTGTCTTATATGATGGCCAAAATCGGCGTTGCTAATGTAGTAAGAAGATAGGCTAAGGGTTTAGATCTTCCTTCTAAATTTTGGCTAAAGTGAAATAGACAGCCAGAAAGTATGGCATTTAAGAAACATGTAGTTAATGCGTTATGTAATAATTTTATATCTACAATAATAGTTCTGGAGTTGTTTTGGTGATGTTGGCGACCCAATTAAAAATTTTTTTCGTACATATCTTGGGTTTTAAAGCCTGCCAGTATATATGCAAGTGGATATGTTTTGCCAAATATAAAGCCGTGAAGTGTAATTAATTGATAAAAAGGTTTTAGTGCGCTATAAAAAATTCTATCTATCAGCCACACCCTAGACCTCTGTAACAGCGTTTTGGAAAAATCGCTAATATACACAATAAACCTGTCATTATACTCCTATATCGGCTTGATAAAAATCTTTCCTGCAGATTTTTTTAGAAAATTTGGTACGTCAGACATTACGATATCGACATGTCTATACACCTTTATCTGTTTTCTGCGAATTATGTTTTTTATCGATTTAAAATTTGGGGATTCGGCCACAACTGTATCTTCAACTTTACTGGTCTCGATGACGGGATGTCTTTAGCGCGTGCTTTTAATTCAAGTGCCCACTTCTTAAGAAACTCGATTAAATTCATTTTGTCTTCTGCGTTAAGATTTTTTTGTGTGTATGAGCATTATGACTTTCACTCTGTGTGTCTGGATATATGTAGATTATCACTTGGCACCCGCTTTTTTTACATCTCTATTTTGTTTTATCTATGTGTTCTTTTTTTTTTATTGTATAGAAAGCCGTTAAAGACGAGAATATCATTACCTCTCTGGCTTTTAGTGTAATAGTAGTCTATGGGGTTTTTGTTAAAAAATCTTTTCTTTATTAAAACTCTTTCGAGTTGACGCCATGCTGCTTATAAAGTGAGACTGATTTATCAGCGCATTAAACAAAATAAAAAATTAAAAACTACTGATATATTAATACAAAAGAGCTCTTCTTGGATCGTTTATTTAGGTTTTTTTAAAGTCAACGGCATGTTTCTTTTTTTTATTTTAATCTATTAAGTTTTTTTTCGACTTTAAATATAGAATTTCTGAAAAAACATACATGTTTATCTTGCTATACATCTTACTAAAATTTATAACTATAATACTAGTAAGAAGCTCATGATACACGGCAGAGCGATAACTGACTGGGGCATGGCCCAGTTAGCGCCAAACTCAGTCAGAAAAATAAAAACGATAACTCGGCTAGAATAAATCTAAAAGAAAACACATGACTAATTACTAAAAAAAAATTATTTAAGAGACAACGAAAACTTAATTTACGAAAACTACATATTCAACAAGGACAACTGTGCTTAGATAATACAAACTGGAGATGCACAAAGAGAAGTTGTTTATTAAAAGGTATTATAAACGCAAACAATAAATTTCTTATTGTTGGCAATTACAATCACGAACCCGAAGACGCCAAAGTACTTAAGTACAAGAGATTGGCTATATTAAAAAAAAATAGAAAACACTGACTGGACTTATACAAAGATAGTGACGGACATAACCAAAGAACTCAAGCAACCCAACTTATTGAAAGTACATAAAATAAAAAACACTGATGAATAAATGCACACGATCAAAGAATTGAAAATACAAAAAATCAGAAACAGACGACATACCCGAACTTCTAAAAAACGATTTATAAAAAAACAAATTTGTTCAACACGACAGAGGCTGTAAACTAGAAAAGAGATACATAATACTATTTCCAGAAACTAAGAAAAATATATAAAAAAGCTAGAACAATAATAATAGATGACACTTTTTGGAGCGTTATAAAAGATTTCGTGCAACTTATCACGTTTAATTTTTAACTATTTAGAAAAATTATTGTTGTGTTTGTTGGATAAGGGGATATGATTGTTAGGAGAAATCACTTTACTTCTTAAATTACTTATTATAGGTAGAAGTAAAAGTAGGAACATTACAACTTATAGTTGTGTAGCGAGAAATGTATTACATCTCTTCCGAGAGGTTAATAGAACACATATATTTAAAGGGGCTTTGCTTGGTGATTATATAGAGGCTTTCAATATATAAGAAACGACAAATTGTTAAGTAAACATGGATTCTTAAAATAAGTCTTTAGTGAACAAGCCCGCTGTCCCCACAAAACCTATTCGTGTTTTATATTTTTTAAAACAAAGCTAGAAAAAGATTATACATATGCTTTTGCCAAACTAAAATCTTTACTATTAATAGAACCCGAAAATATAATTCTCGGTTTTGAATGTGGGTTAAAAAACGCGGCTACGAAAAACTTTTTACTGTCAAGCATTTTTGGTTGTTTTTTTATTTTGGTCAATCTATTTGGGCCAAAAACAAAAAATGGGCATTACCACTTTTTATAAAAATGACAATTCTATTAATAAAATTTTTAGAAGCGTACTAAACTTGATTTTTGTGTCTACGAAAAAAAAGTACAGAAGTTTGTTTTAGAAATAAAAACGACCATAATTAGAATAAATAATGAGCAGATAAGAAAATTTTTTGATTATTTTAATAAGACATATATCGGGCTCAATAATAAAAAACTACTATACGACATTTCTTTCTAAAACTGTCATCATTACAGAGACAACCAAAATGTGCACGAACTACGAGCAATTTAAAAGCGTCGCACAGGGGTTTGAATTTAAAATGTAACATAGCCCACGTAAATTTGAGAAGATTTATAGTAGTTCTGATAAATGAGACTGAAATAATCAGAGTAAAAACGATTCATTCACAAAAATATATTGAACTGGAGAGAAAAGACTTTAAAAAAGAGGAAAAATTAAAAGTGATATGTTCGACTTCGAAATTTATGATGACAATAACTGTGGGGTTATGAACGATACCAAATTTTCATTTGTCATATATTAATTGTATTGAAAATGGTTTTTTGATCAAAATTTAATATAGGGCCCTCGCATTATGGTTGGTCTTATATTAGATTTATATAATTATAATGTTTTTTTTCTATTTTAATATAGGACGAATCATAACTATTTAAGCCGTTATGATTTGTTCTATATTAAAAATCATCTTTTTTTTTTTACTATAATTATTTAAATTTAATATAGGACCTATCATAACGCGAAACTCCTATATTAAATTTTGATCAAAAAAACATTTTCTATACAATTAATATAAGACAAATAAAAATTTGGATTGTTTATAACGCTCTAAAGTTTTTTTTATTCGTCCTTAATTAATTCCAAGTGAAACTCCATAAATTTAATATAGGGCGAATCATAACGTTATGTTGAGAAAATTGGAAAATGAAAATCTCGAAGAGTCGTTTAATTGCAAAAATCAAAATTTTTAAAAAGGAGGTAACAAATATATTAAAAAAATGAAAAGATGACGATATGTTTAAGTTCTCAGTAATAAGAGACGAACAAGAGAAACAGTTTATACTCGCATACCCGAACACAGATTACGTTCTGATTAATCTTGATTTCGCTGTAAAAAAAAATTAAAAGAAAAGGGAAGAGTTTTGTAATAAAGAACGGAGTGTTGTTTGTAGGGCCTGGTGAGACAAAAAAGAAGATATTTTTGTAGTTTCGAGAGAAGAGAAATCGAAGAGGTCATTGAGCGTTGTCATCTTTTTAGTCATATATGAATGAATGCGTTGCGAGAACAATTGTCTAGAATTATGTTGATATACTTTTTGAAAATATCATGGCATTTGTGCAAGGTTACGTGGCTTGTCAGCGAGAAACAGTTTTGATTCCCTTTGTCCCATTAACCCCCATTGTTCCCAGTTACATTAGAGGTCGTCTAATGATCGACACAATCGATTTAACGGAATACGCGAAGGTTAACGATTGGAATAGATATATTTTTACTTTTATAGGCTCATTTTTTAAGTTTTCTTTTGTATACTCGAGTGGGAGAAGGGACTCCGGGCCAGTATTACAAATTCTTAAGAGCTTTTTTATGTAGAGGGGCTCTGGCGCATTTTTCATAGTGACAACGGTGGGGAATTCACTGCCCTGTGTATTAAAGAGTTTTTGTCATCTTTCTGAACTGAAGACCGACAGGGTGCTTTATATAGGCCGCAAACCCAGGGTCAGATAGAAAGGTTTAACCGAACGATAAAATTTCGTATAAGGAAATATTTAGATGATGGGAACACGCGGTATATCGATGAACTTACACATATCGTTTATCAATATAATACGAGTTGACATAAAGCGACAAAACCATTCCCCTTCGTTTTGTTTCGCGGATATGATCTATTGGATTAAAATTGAAAGAATCTTGGCTGACACTTCGAGGTTCAACAACTCAGGAATGGGTATCAGAGATATATTGAAGGGTATAGGATTGAATATAACCGAAGAATGTCTACAGAAACGCTGAGGATCGGAGACTTTGTAATCGTCGCAAGAGAGTTTAATCCCATATTTGCTAGGGGATAAGGTCTGTGGTAAAGTTATTGTCTTGAAGGGCCGTATGAGATAATAGGCGTATATACATCTCACTTCTGACTCAAAAAATCTGAGGAAAATGAAAAGTATATTTATGTTCATAAAACACTAGTTAAAAAATTCGAGACCCGAGTTCTCGTTTTAACACCTGGTAATCGATAATGAACATGTTTCTATTATTTTGAAAAAAATACACTTCTATTAGAAAATTTTTTTTCTTTTTATTTTTAAACGAATTTGTTAAAATTTTCATTTTTACTTCACCCTCTTCGTACACCCCATCTAGTATTTTTCTCTTTTAAACTTTTTTTCTTTTCTTTACTCTTCCAGTTTTTCATTTTCAAATTTTTCCATTATAACGTTATGATCCGCTCTATATTAAATTTATGGTTTTTCACTTAAAATTAATTAAGAACAAATAATAAAAACTTTATGGCGTTATGAACGATACCAAATTTTCATTTGTTCTATATTAATTGTATAGAAAATGATTTTTTAATCAAAATTTAATATATGAGCCTCGCGTTATGATTGGTCCTATATTAAATTTATATATTTTCAGTGTTTTTTTTATTTTAATAAAGGACGAATCATAACGGATTAGACCGTTATGATTTGTCTTTTATTAAAAATCTTTTTTTTGCATTATAATTATATAAATTTAATATAGGACCAATCATAACGCGAGGCTTCTATATTAA
>SBJP01000833.1:0-10170 GCA_014805705.1 Cucumispora dikerogammari
ATGATAAATTTTAATAAAAAAAATTGGGAAATTCGTCGAACAATAATACAATCAATCTATCCGAATTTCTCACAAAAAGCCAATGAAACAAAGAAAAACCAATATTTGACGGACACGAGTACAGCCAAACAAAAGTTCGAGAACATATCTATATTTGACGCACTAATAAGAAAGACTGCAAGGCAATTTTTTCTACCAATAAAGATTATATATTTGAACAAAAAGAGATCATTCACACAAACCACACGCGAGACACAATTAAATTAATAAACAAATAAATAATATCCGAACTGTCGGAGTGTTGTGTATCCACCAACGCGAGCTCAAGAGATATATTGTTACATGTTTTGAACAAAAATAAAGAGTTTACAGCCGAAGGCCTCAATCTGTCATATCTTCAAGAAGAATTATCCAGGAAAAGAAGACACTCCCAATTCACCTTCGACAACGATAATGTATTACCGAAGAGAATTTATCTAACCAAAACAGAGCCAAGTTTTATATTATATAACGGCATGGTTGAAGGCGGCAACGGCGTGGTCATTTTTGGGACGAAATCAAATCTAATACATCTCACATTTAACAAAACACGGCTGCTGGATAGCACCTTTTCAGCCGAGCCTTTTCAATTTTCACAATTATGCATCATCTAGTGCGAGATCCGCAATACTCTTGTTTCCGTGGTTTTTTGTTTAATGCCATCCGTTAGCCGGAAACTTCACCGGAATTTTTTTGGGGGTAAACAAGCTGAAAGTTAGTTCCAAAAATAGAAAAAAAAATAAATTTCGGGAAAAAAAAGGTTTTAGTTTAAATTCTTTTTATGTTCGTTTCGTTTTCGTTCGTTTCGTTTCGTTCGTTTCGTTTGTTCGTTTGTTTCGTTCGTTTTCGTTCGTTTGTTTGTTTGTTTGTTTGTTCGTTTGTCTGTTTGTTTCGTTCGTTCGTTCGTTTGTTTCGTTTTGTTTTCGTTTTCGTTTTCGTTTTTGTTTCGTTTCGTTTGTTCGTTTCGCTTTGCAACCTCTCCTATTACAGCGCCAAATATAGATATCACTTCGGATTTCTTTTTGGTTGTACTCGTATCCGTTAAATATTAGTTTTTCGTTCGTTTCTTTGGTTTTTAGTGAGAAATTGGATAGATTGATTGTATTATTGTTTATGGTATTTAATTTAATTTTTTAAAATATATCATTAAAACTTTATTATTAAAATTTTTAAATACAATTTTCTAAAGAAAATTATTGGGTGAAGTTTCCGGTAAGCCGTAAAAAACACTATTCCTTGGTTAATATACAAAAATACCTTTTGCATGTATGCAAACTATTCGAAAATAAGTATTGTCTGGCCACCAAATGAGAATAAAACTCGATTTAAAACACAGTTTTCTTTAAATATAAAACAAATCGTATCTTACCTTTTAATCAAAAAAAAAATAAGAAAGCACTTTTTTTACTTTTCTTTTAAAAAAATGCAAAAAATATGCCTTAAATATATAATGCCGTTTTAATATATATTTTGAGCGATGTTATTTCAAAAATGTAATAATACTAAGAAATGTGCTTTAAAATAAACTTTTCTATTCTTTTTTTTAGTGTTTTGATTTTTTCTTTAAGTTATAACAAGATTTTTGTCTTTTCAAAATTATAAAGTATATCATTTGATATTTTGCATATTACAGCTGGTTTCATATACTTGTGAGCTTCAGTTCGAGAGCCTTTTCTTTCTCTATATACTTTTGCTCTCTACTAAACTTCAAAGTTCCAGTAAAACAGCTAACAAGTATATCTATCGGCATTGTCACAATCTAATTTAGTAATATAGTTTCATCAAGTATCTAGTACGTTTTATTGTCTTTTCTTTATATTTAGTTTGTGCATCTTATATTTTATAGATTATGTCATGAACTTAAAAATTTTTAAAAAAAAATCTAATAATACGATTGACACACCGGTTATATAAGTGAATTTTTTTATTTGAAATAGTATGATATGTATGTAAGTAATTTTTAATTAACAAAAAGACATGTTTTTTTTTCATAATTAAATCGATTTTTTTATTTTATCTAGACACGCAAATAAAGTTATTTTATTAAATTAGTAAGTATAGATCTAGTCATTTAAAAAGAATAGATATCATTGTTCGAATCGAATCTACTCAATTTTTCAAAGCCAATATAAAACTTTTCGATTTTTATATTTGAATAAAAAAAGTTTTATTTTACAAAATTAAAAAGAAAACATTTTTTTTCATTTGGTATCTTAACACTCTAATGTTTATTATCAATTAAGCAATACAATTAGTATACAAATAGCCTGTAAATTTAATTAGGAGGAACTTTGCATGATAAATATTGAAAAAAAATTTCTGATTTATAATTTGAAAAGATTTTTTTACTTTGTTCTGAGAAACAGTGGCAGATTTATATATGTTAGTTTTATATTTACATTTTAACGATTTGATCTCATTTTTTATGTTTCCTTTAAAACAAAGTATCAACCGCCTATGGCCTAAAAGGAAAAAAGTGTTTTATATATATGTTTTTATTATTTTACGAAAAATATCTCTGTATTCTCTCGTTAGGTATTAATAAAATTTTTTTGAAAGTCATTTAAACTTTTTATTTTTCGAGTTTCGTTTATTTTACATTTAATTATAAATAAATCTGTTTTTTTTATAAAATTTGTAATATTTTAATAGGTCTCCAAAGTTTTTTTCGACGCAGGAAGGGGGAGTGACGATGTGCGAAGAGAAGAATTCTTAAAAACGATTTTTAACAGGTAAAATGCGAATAAAACTCTTAATTACTATATAAATAAAAGGATTAAAAACAATACGATATTAGCGTACTAAAAAAATATATTACTGTGTAAGTTATTATACTTTAAGTAAATATAGACCATTATAATATATATTATTTGTCTTATTAAAAAATACATTCCTATTTCTAAATTTTTTCATTATTACACAGAATAAGCAGTTTTTTTTATTTTTAAATTATGAAATTAATCAATAAATACATTTAAGTAAAGAAACACAAGTATTACTACATGGATTTCAATACTCCTAATAATATTAAAAATAATAAATCTTTACTTCATAGACTAGACTCTGAAACGGCTGTAAGAACTTCCTTAAATAATATCAGTTACCTTGACGATTTACTAGTATCTTTAAACACAGAGAGTAACGAAAACGATTCTTATAATATGAACAATAACAATTTAAATAATAAAATAAAACTAATAAGTTATCCTATAAAGATACTAAAAATTCAAAAACCTTCAGACGATTTTTACTCTAACACTTTAGATTGGAAAAGAAACTTAATTATACTTTCCATAACAAGAACATTATATTTAATTAACTCTATTACATACGAAAAAAACAAATTACATTCTTTTAATAACCCGATCACGTCATTAAAATTTTATGACTCTGAAAATATTTTAGTTGGTTTAAGAAACGGGAAAATATTTTTATTTAATGTAAATAAACTTTGTTACTTTAAATTACCTCCTCCTTATAGTATTTCTAGTAAAATAACAGTGTTCGAAGTAAAGAATCAAAATGTTTTTACAGGGTCTGAGGACAAAATGTTAAGAATCTTTGATATTAGAAATAATTTCTTAAAAAAATATAATGTCAATTGTTTAAAATATCATAAATTAGAAGTTACAGGTATTGCAGTTCATAAATCTTTGGAGTTGTTTGCTACAGGAGGAAATGACAATAAAGTATTTGTTTTTGATATGAGGTATTTAAATTGTGATAATAATATTACTAACAATATTGATAGTCGAAGTGGTTTTATTCAAAATATTTATTCGAGTATAAGAAACATTGGATTGAATTATATGAATGGAACGAATAGAAGCACTTCAACATATTCAGCTAATCAAACAGTTAATAATAGAATTACAAATAATAGAAATATCAATACTATTACCAATAATAGAAATATCAACACTAATATAAGTAATAATAAATATATATTATCGTATACACATTTAGGTGCAATAAGAGGATTAACATTTACCCCACATAACTTACTTTTATCGGGCGGAGGTTCAGCAGATCAAACAATTCAAATCTGGAACCTTACTTCTTTAACAAAACTGAACCAAAGACTATTTAACTCCCAAATTTGTAACCTTCATTGGTTAACAACTAAAAATCAACTTATTTCAACACACGGATATTCACATAATGATATTAAGATATCTTCTATGGAATTAAATCTTAAGAGTGTTTATCCCCCACAGTCTAGTAGAGTTTTGAATTTTAAAGTTAATGGGGCAGAAGATCAGTTTGTTACTGCTTGTTCTGATAAAGAGCTGAGATTTTGGAGTTTATTATGAAAGTTTTTTTTTGCAAGTATAAGAAAATAAGTGTATGAAAGCGAAGTAAAGTTTATCTTTAGTCTGTGAGGGTTACTGCGTTCAAATAAAATAATCCTTCTACGCTATGTAAATTGCAGTTGTTCGAAATAACAATTTTTTTATAAATATTTAAATTCAAATGTCTTCGGTCTAGTGTGTTTTTAATATATATTTTCTGTTTTTTTTTTGATTAAAAGTGTTGTTCGTGTATTTTTGTTCTTTATATAAAAAAAATACTCAAAATTTTACAAAAAACAGCATCGTTTTTTTTGTGATAAAATCAACAGCAACTACTAAAGAAAATAATCAAACACGAAATAATGAAAACACTTACATATTGTCATGTTTGGTTTAGAAAAAAAGCTCGTATAATCAATATAAAATGTTTTTATTAATTGAAACAAGACTTTAGCGCAGTTTTTAAAAAACTGGGAAAAAACCTGTTTCAATGTTTTTTGAATATATATTGTTTCTTCACATGTTTTTTTTAGTATTTGTTTTATTCTCCTTTTTTATTCTGATACTTATGAATATTTTAATAGCTTTTCACTATTATTATAAATGTGTATAAAGTCTACCCGTTATAAAACAGATCAATTAAAATATTTTTATAAAGATCACTATCCGAATAACAGCAAGCTTCGATAATAATCATAACTGAAACAAAGATTAAAAAACAATATATAATGTCAACTCATTAATAGATTAAAAAAATATATTTAATATAACTTTAACAAACCAAAACTGTTCACACAAAAAATTTTAATTTTTTGGTTTATTCCCACAACGATATTGTTAGAAAGTTGAGAATTAATACTTTTTTTTTAGAATTCAGTTGTCAGTAATATATAAAGTTGTTTTTTAAAAAGCTGTTCTTTTTTGAGACTGTTTTAGTTTGGTCGCTTCTGCAGAGTTATTCTGAACACTTTAAAAAGAAATGTTTGTATTATTTACCCATTTTATTGATAAAAGCAATATAAACTGCTAGCCTGTATTCTAAAAAAATTAGAGTGTTACGTTCTTTTGTTTATATTATAAAAACATTAAATAGATTTATAAAATTTTTATAGACTGAAAAATAAATATAAACACAAAAGTATACTAAATGTTTATTTGAAACGTAGTCTACAGACATATTTTAGAAAATACTGAATATTATGTTTTACACAGTAGATCATATTTAAATCCTATCTGTGTTTTAATAATTCTGTCTGCTTTTTAAAACGTTGAAAAAAAAGTCGAAATAAAAACCGCAAACAAAAAAAATATCTACAGCTAGTGATAAGTTTTTTACATCAAAATGAAAGGATAACAAAAATTTCCGCATTTTTTTTGTTTTTTTAACTTTAGTTTTAAAAATATCACTTCAATAGTTAAAGCTGTTTTTGTTGCTTTAAACTTAAACTGTTAATAGTAACAGTTCAAAAATTAGATACAGTTTTTTTATAAACATAGCTGAGAAAAATCTTTTTTCACCAAGTGGAATTATATTGCAGAGTAAAATCAAAACTCTATTAACATGTTCGTTTCTTTTTTTTGTATCATATATTGTTTTTTTGACGAAAGGAAAAAACTGTCAGTTCGCCAAAAAATTTTAAAGAAAAAAAAATATAGCAAAAGTTGATTTTAGAAAAGTGAGAAAATTATATTAAAAAAAACCATAGAAAAAAGACCACTTTTTTGCGATAAAATCAAAAACCGTGACGCTGCGGTTTCTTATGCTCTGAAAAAAGTTTTTTAAAGTCTTCTTTGAGCTGTAAAAAATGTACAAAAAAGACTTTAACCACTACTCACTACTGCGACAATGGTTTTATCTGAGTTTGTTGAAGGCCAAGTTGCAATAAATATAAAAAATCGGTGCTAACTTCATCATGTTTTCCGATATAGATTTCTCTATTTGGAATATAATTATGATTGTATATAAGTGAAGCAACAAACTACTATAAAACAGATAAAGCGTGAATATGATGTTGAATATTCATCTATTAGTGGTGTTTTAAGAACAATAAGAAAGATTATAATAGTTAAAAAAGAAAAGCAGATTGGGAGTATTGGCGAAATTGTTGACGTAGATGAAACTTCTTTGAGCAAAAAAAAGAGCCATAAAGATTGGATACTTAAAAATATTTGATGTGTTGATGTAATTTCTTGGGTTTCGAAAATGTTTTTTTAAGCTCGTTTTAAGACGAGATATGATTAACCCCGACAATATAATCACCAAATGCGTTAAAGAAGACATTCTTATCATAACAAATTTTTGAAAAGAATATCTTAACCCTTAAGGTTGAAAATGTGCTGTTTGAGATCATTTTGTAAACACAAATGATCTTAAACAGCACATTTCTGTAAAAACAAATGGTCTTAAACAGCACATTTTTGTAAACACTGATGATCTACAACACATTTTTTAAAACACAAATGATCTTAAACAGCACATTTCTAAAACTCAAATAGTGTTAAACAGCACATTTCTGTAAACTCAAATAGTGTCAAACATCACATTTCTGTAAACTCAAATGGTCTTAACCCTTAAGGATTTTTGGTTTATTTTCGTCCATCAATTTTTTTTACTATAGTGTATTTTTTCAACCATGAATCTATTTTCGTGAGTATTTTTTTTACAAAACTGTTTTTTTTAAGCATGAATTTATTTTCGTGAGTAAATTTTTTTTACAAAAGTGATTTTTTTAAGCATGAATTTATTTTTTGTGAAAAGAAAAATGTTGTCACTATGTTTTTTTTAAAAAGGTCATTTGTCAACAGACACTGACACACGATAAAAGGAATCAAATTTCAGAAAACCGAACATGAAAAACTGAACTTGAAAAACGAAATATAAAATTGAACCTGAAAAAATGAACCTGAAAAATCGAACCTGAAAAAAAGAACATGAAAAATCGATTCTGAAAAAAAGAAACTGAAAAATCGAATCTGAAAAAACTGAACCTGAAAAACCGAATCTGAAAAACCGAAAATTAAAAAATGAATCTTCAAAACCGAACTTGAAAAAATGAACCTGAAAAAACAAGCCTGTACAACCGAACCTGGAAATTTAAACCTAAAAAACTGAAACTGAAAATCTGAATTCTAAAAAACGAACGTGAAAAAACGAACCTGAAAACCTAACCTGAAAAAACAAATCTGTAAATCCGAACCTGAAAACCTAACCTAAAAAAATGAACCTGAAAACCGAACCTGAAAACCGAACCTGAAAAAATGAACCTGAAAAAATTAACCTGAAAAACCGTACCCGAAAAACCGTATCTGAAAAATTAAAGTGTAAAAATTAAACCCGAAAAAACGTATCTAAAAATCCGGACTTGAAAAACCGAGTTTGTAAAATCAAACCTAAAAAAACATCATCTAAAAATTGAATTGTATGATTCAAAAATCGAAAAGAAAAATCAAATCTGAGAAAATGGCTTTATCTTTCATATTTTGAACTTTGTAGGTTCATATTTTAAAAACGTTTTCCGAATCGAGATTCGGGTCTTGTTTTTTTATGTGCAGGTTTTCAGAGCCGTTTTTTTAATAGATGTTTTTTCATGTTCGATATTAGGGAATTTTTTTGATTCGATTTTTCAATTTCAATTTTTTTAGTTTCAGTTTTTGACGTTCGTTTTTTCTGGTTCAGTTTTTCAGATTCGAATTTTAAGTTTAGTTTTTTAGGCTCGTTTTTTCTTGTTCAGTTTTTCAGGCTGAATTTTCAACTTCAATTTTTCAGGTTTAGTTTTTCAAATTCGATTTTTCTGTTACTATTTTTCAAATATCATTTTTCAAGTATTATTTTAGATCCAGTTTTTCAGTTTCAGTTTTTCAAATTCAGTTTTTTAAGTTCGATTTTCCAGATTCATTTTTTCGGGTTTAATTAAAAAGTTCAGCTTTTCAGTTTCAGTTTTACAAATGCAGTTTTTTAGATTCGATTTTTCAGTTTCGATTTTTCAGGTTCGATTTTTCAGGTTCGTTTTTTAATGTTCATTTTTTCAGATTATATTTCAGGTTCAATTTTTCATTTCGATTTTTTAGGTTCAGTTTTTCAGATTCATTTTTTAAAGTTGGGTTTTTCAGAATCGATTTTTCAAGCTTGATTTTTCAGTTTCGATTTTTTCATTCCAGTTTTTTCAGGTTTAATTTTTCAGAGTCGAGTTTTTAATTTGATTTTTCGATTTTGATTTTTCAAATTCAGTTTTTTAGTTTCATTTTTTCAGAATCAATTTTTCAGGTTCGATTTTTCAATTTTTGTTTTTTTTCATTTCAGTTTTTCAAGTTCAGTTTTTCAAAATTCACTTTTTCAGAATTAAATTTTCAATTTGATTTTTCAATTTCAGTCTATCAGGTCAGTTTTCCAGATTCGTTTTTTTTCAGATTCAAGTTTTCAGATTCAAGTTTTCAGGTTCGGTTTTTCAAGTTCGGTTTTTCAGATTCGATTTTTCAGGTTCAGTTTTTCAGGTTCAGTTTTTTAAACTCGACTTTTCAGATTCGATTTTTCAGATTCGATTTTTCAGATTCGATTTTTCAGATTCGATTTTTCATTTCAGTTTTTCAGAACCAAGTTTTCAATTTGATTTTTCATTTTTCAGGTTCGATTTTTCGGGTTTAGTTTTTCACATACGGTATTTCTTACTTGGTTTTTTAGATTTCGTTTTTCGGGTTTAGTTTTTCACGTTCGGTTTTTCAGACTCAGTTTCTCAGATTTGGTTTTTCAGATTTGATTTTTCAGGTTTAATTTTTCAGGTTTAATTTTTCAGTTTCGATTTTTCAGGTTCGGTTTTTTAGATTCGGTTTTTAAAGATTTGATTCTATTTCTCGTGTGTCCGTGTCTGTTGTCAGATAGCAATTACAAAAGAAAACAAATGACAACATTTCGCTTTTCACAAAAAACATTACAACATACAAGATTTTCACAAAAAAGAAATTTCTGTACAAAAAAAATTGATAACAAAAAGAAAATTTACTTACTAAAAGAGATTCATTTTTAAAAAAAATATTCCACCCAAATAAGCCAAATCTCCTTAAAGGTTAATGTAGAAAATATCGGGGTTTTGCACAAAAAAAAACATACTCGAGTAACTTCATGGACTCTTAACCCTTTACTCTCACTATATTAATTTTTTGTCAAAAAAATTTGTCAAACAGTTTTTAAATAAAAAAAAGTACAAAACAGATTTTTTAAAAAGAACATTATCTTCAAAATAAAAAAGAAGAAAGCAACTTTTTTACTAAATAATTTCAAACTCGGAATTCGAAGAACTAGAGTCTTCAGGAACGTGAACCCAATCTTTAAAGCACGGGTAAAAACACAATGAAACTCTACACTTATTATAGAAGTAAACAGTGGTCTTTCTTATACCGTTAGCAGAACAATGTTTACATCTTTTGTACTTATTGTCTTTATAAGCTTCCATTAAATGTAAATCGCTGTTTTTAATTATATTGCTTTCTTTATTTACCGTTTTTCGATTTTTCCCGTTGTTTTATTTACCGGATCTCGGCTTGGTATGAGAAACTTCATAAAAGCTATTCTAAAATCCAGTTGTGTTTTTGTTTTATCGTCTTCCTTACAAAAAGTCTTATATAATATATATGTATTATGCATTATAAGATGAATAATATATACTGCAAACTTATTTGTCCACTTTTTCCTCTTTCTTTCTGAAAAATACGACTGCAACATCTGATCATATTCATCCACACCTCACATATTCTGATTATAGTCATGTATCATCGCTGGTCTTTCGTTCTTTTTCATCAAAACACTCATTTTATCACCAGTATCAAAGTTACTAAAAGTCGAAAT
>SBJP01000834.1:0-10152 GCA_014805705.1 Cucumispora dikerogammari
CCGTTGCCCCCAGATCTTACACTATTGTAAGATGGAAAATTTCCGTTGCCCCCAGATCTTACACTATTGTAAGATGGAAAATTTCCGTTGCCCCCAGATCTTACACTATTGTAAGATGGAAACATTCCTAGACACACCTAGATTGACAGACGTTTCGCCACTAAACTTTCGTGCCTATTTCTGGATTTCGTTTGCTTTTTTTAATTATATATAAACTTAAGGCAACGTAAAACCTGAGAAAATTTTTAAATTTTTTTTCAAAAAAAAACATTGGCTCACGAAAAACTTTAAAAAAAAATTTAAACTTTATTTTAAAAAGCATTGGTCAACGTAAATCCTGAAAAAAAATTCATATTTTAACTTCAACAAAAAACAATAGTTTACGTAAGACTAAAATAATATTGCAAACTTAAGCTTCGAAAAAACTTTGGTCAACGTAAAATCTGAAAAAAAATTCCTAACTCTAATTTCAAAAAAACATTGGCCCACTAAAATTAAAAAAAATTTAAACTTTATTTAAAAAAAACTTGATCAACGTAAAACCTGAAAAAACTTTTAAGTTTTTTTCAAAGAAAAACATTAATCCTCAAAAAATATTAAGAAAAACTTAATCTTTATTTAAAAAAAACTTTGGTAAAAGTAAGACCTGAAAAAAATTTTAAATTTTAATTTCAAAAAAGCATTAGCGCACTAAAAATATTAAAAAAATTATCATTTATTTAAAAAAAACTTTGGTCAATGTAAGACCTGAAAAAAATTTTAAATTTTCTTTTCAAAAAAAAACATTGTGCTACGAAATATATTAAAAAAATTTAAAAATAAAATATTAAGTAATTCTAAGAAAATAAAGTAAAAATAGAAAAAATAAAAATAAAAAATAGAAAAAATAAAAAAAATAGAGAAAATAAAAAATAAAAATAAAAAAAATAGAGAAAATAAAAAAAACTAAAAAATTAACTAAAAAAAAGAGCTTGGGGGGCAAAGGGCTAATATATAAAATAAAAAGGTTTTTGGACAGCTCGCTTAGCTTTATTATTTTATAATATAAAATTGAAAAGGTCTTCTCCCTGAATATATTGAAACAATAGATTGTTTTATTGAGGGCCAATGCTATTTGTTTCAAACCGAATATTTTATTTTAATCAGTTTTTCGTGTAATTAACAACACATCTGTCAGAATTTAATGACAACACGGACAATTTGTGTTTTCTTTTCATTATTGAGCCGTTAGACAAATCACAACTAAAAAAGCTTGTTGTTTGATCAATGTTTATTCGCCTCTTATTTAAAGACAAACCTTATTTTTATTTATCTTTTATGATACAATACGAATGAAAAGTTGGCAAATAATTGTTTAATTGTTAGATTTTTTTTTTTAATTAAATTATTGGACATACTGTTATTTTTACCAAACAGATTTGTATAGTTCTTAGTGTTTTATATAAATACAGGCGACTTGAATACTTATATTTTAATTATACAATAATATATCTAGTTAAGTTGTTCAAAAACAGTTCAGTTTAGGCTTACAGATGATGCTTTGTGTTTTATAATCAAAATAAATTTTACTTTTGTCATCTTAAAAAATATTTAACATATTGACAAATGAGTAAAGTTTTGTAAACATTGTATTTTTTCAAAAAAAATATAATTTGTGTAGTATAACAATTTAATTCTAATCTTTCTGCGTTTAAATAAAACACTTTTAATTTTAAGCTTTGCTTTTTTTTGAACTTAAATTAAAGCCCAAAAAACTCACTGAACCGCAAAGGGCTTTAATTTAAGTTCAAAAAAACACATTATTTAAAAAATGACCTAAATTTAAGTTTAAAAACAGTGAAAGTTTTAAGTATATTTTTTGGTTTTTTAAAAATGATAATTAGATTTATCACATATTAAAACAATAAAATTTTCTTTAAAAAAATTGCTATTTTCGTATTTTTTTAATATGTTTTTTTTTCTAAATATTCAATTTAAAAAATTGCTATTTTCGTATTTTTTTAATTCCAATATTTTTTTTTTATAAAACAGTGAGATAATTAATTACAGTTCTTTTTCGCTTTAGTTAGGAATCTGTACCAAATAAAATCAAAGCTACGGGTATAAAAAAGATTCGTTTTCATATGCGAATGGGCTACTAAATAAATTTTTTTTTGTGTATAATTTTTAATTGAACTTGAAAAAAACTAAATAAAAAAAAAGACTGTAATTGAATAAAAAAAATTTTTATTTATAGAAAGGGAATTATAATATGTAGAAAAAGAGTTTTATTCTAATGAAACAGACTCTAAATTAAATGTTACACAAGTTATATTTTTTTTTTAATTTTTTCTGTTTTTTTACAGAGAATCTAACGATATAATGTTCTTGCAGTGGAATAAGTCAGTGTTGAAACGTTCTCGCGAAAAAACATCACGTTAATCAAACGCCTCCGCAATGAAACATGCCTTTGATGAAACGCCTCCGCAATGAAACATGCCTATGATAAAACGTCATTGCGAAAAAATATGTCTGGGATAAAAAATATTCGAGATAAAATATGTCGTGTTGAAACGTCACTGAAATAAAACATGCCCGTAATGAAACATTCTTGTAATGAAATAAACGACAGACAAAAGCGAAACATTATAAGTTAAACTTTGAATTGTTTTCTTTAATCAGTGTAAACACGTGTATTAAGTTCGATTATTAACGAGAAAATAAAAAAAGATTACAAACGATAAATTATAAAAAAATAATTGTTTAAAAAAAGAACCAAAAGTGTCGAATTGTTGTTTTTGGCTCTTTCATCACAGCAGTGACTAAAAACAAGTAGAACGCGTTTATTTAAAAGTAACTAATAATATTTTTAAGTTAATTCTGATATAAACAATTTCTTCTTAATTAAAATATACTAAATCTTTTCCTAATTAAATTAAAAAAGAAAAACAATTGTATTAATTACCGCAATGTTGATTATGATCCTTAATGGTGTTATAATAATATTTATTATAAGTTTTATAGATGTACTCACTGTTACCGGCCTTTGTTTTTGGCTTATCAACTGTCACACAATTGCCTTCCCCTTTTGCTAAAAACCTTGTCACATTATAATTTTATTATAGTTTTTTTACTATAGTTTTAATAATAATTGTTTTTTCGCTACGTTCGTTTTCGTTTTTTGTTGGTTTTTCGTTCGTTTCGTTATTTAAAGAATATATATAGTAACATTATATCCACGTAGCTGAGCTTGTATCTTATAAACTAGTAATCTATAGAAGGGCTACGCGATTTCGAGTACTGGATCTTTTTTTTATTTAATATAGTTAATTCTTTAAGAGGCGGGAGGAAGGGGGGAGAGGGGGGGGGGGATTTGAAGGTGTTTGGCGTGAAACATAAACGAACTTTTGTTTATATTATGCGACTTAATGTCGATTGTTCATCAATAAATTTTTTTTCTAATTCTTTTAAGTGAAGTAAAAAGAAAAAACATAAAATTAAAAAAAAGTTTCTAAATAAAATATATTATATTACTTTATCTCACGCAAATCCCAAAATCATTTAAAGATAATTAACTCGAATAAGAGAAGTGTATAAGTAACAATTTCCGTCTTTCGGCTAACATTAATAATTTAGAAGAGATCATTCATTGCGTTTTATACAACACATCAGCTCAATATTGTGCTTTAGTTTTTTTAACTCATTCAGTCAATCTTTAGTTTCTTTTATTTTTCTAGTACGCACACACTATTGATGGCTAAAACACTTTTCAAACGCGGTTTTATGTTTTTGCTTATAGACTTTTGTATGTGTAATCAACTTAAAAAAGTTTAATAAATAAAAATATAGTTGTAACTGTTAACAAAAATTGTTAATTCAAACAGGGTACGAGTAATTGTCAAAACTCGAACTCGATTAATGTCAAAACTCGAACTCGATTAATGTAAAAACTCATATTATTAAAAAATTTTTAAATTTTAAATTTAATTTATTTTTCAATATAACAGAACCAGCTGAGTCTTTTGTCAGGAAAACACCAATTTATTTTTTTATTTTAAAATGAACAACAAACATACATTCAAACCTGATATTATTAATCTGACTGTGGTTTTATTTACGAAATATGTTTACACTTGTTTTGTAATTATTTGTTTATATACGTCTAATTAAAATCTTAAAAATTCAAACAGTTCCATCTCAGTTTTTTAATCAATTATATAAAAACACATTCTGTTGTTAAAACCGGTCTATTGTTTAAGAAAAAATTGAACATTTAAACCCAAATTGATATTTAAAAAAAAAACAGAAAAATAAATGGATTTTATATTAAAACCCAATTATATATTAAAAGAAAAAATTATATTAAAAACCATTTATCATTAAAAAGTGCACAGTTTTCTAATATAATTTTCACTCCCTAAATCCTAAAGCTGGTCTTATAACAACATTATAACAATGCCAGAAATTCAAAATTATTAATGTTTTTCTGATTGTCACTTTTCTGTTTTTTGAGTCAAAATTTTAATAAAAAAAAATCGAAAATATATAGCATGGCAAGAACAACGAATACTGGAACATTTCGACCTAAACGAAAGGCATCAAAACAAAAGACCCCACCACGACAATCAACAAAAGCAAAGAGAGGAAGCATAAATACTAAAGCAAGTAAGAGTGTGTCGTCCCAGAAGGAGTTTAGTAAACAATCTTCTGCCACCTCTCAGTCACCAAAAAAAGCAACTTTATCAGCAAGAACACCAACTGTAACCCAAGCTTCGAGTGCGAAATCAAGCAGAAGAAGAAAATCTACTGTTTTGAAGGAGATAAAATACTACCAATCCAATATTATCAACTTGGTTCAACGTGCCCCACTTGTGAGAACACTTAAACAAATTTTATTAGAAGATGGACATAATATTCAAAGATTTTCCGCTTCTGCTATAGAAGTTCTTCACGAATCTTATGAGTCTTTTCTTGTGAGCGCGGCATCATCTGGTAATGATTTGGTCAGACACGCCAAGCGTGTTACACTTATGAAGAAAGACTTGGTGCTTGCAGTTAAATTACGAGAAATGGGACCATTGTATCATAATCAAGATACATAATATTGTTTTCAGTAAAACAAACCAATTAACCGGAGACATCTTGTTTTTTTATTTTCTTATTGGTTTTTATTTATCGAGCTTTCTACTATTTTTTCAGTCGTTATTTTTAGATATGAATATATTTAATAAAAAAAAAGTTATTAATAAATTTAATATGAATAAATAAGTTATATGCTCGAAACTTGTTTTATAATATATTCTTTTTCATGAAAAAGTTAATTAAGTAAACAAGAATTATTAAACGAAGCTAAGCGTTTAAGTAAAAACAAAACTTTAAAGTAACTTGTTACAGCGTAAAACGGAATAAACACAAAAAAACGAACGTATTGTTTTTTCAACCGTTTTTTTTATTGAGACAAAATAATTGTTAAATTAACTTTTCATTTATGAACAAAAAAACAATACTTGCTTAGTTTCTTCTCATTATAATCTTAATTAGGTAATTTACACTTAATTTTTAAGCCTTAAACGATACTTGCATAAATTTGTGCAAGCTTTTTTACATCTTTTGCATAAATACAAATTTGTGCAAAGTTGACACTCAATAAACATAAACCAACAAGCACGTTACTATTAAAAAATGCATGCTACGCTGGTGGGAATTATAAAACAGATACTACAGACACAGCGAGATTTGACATATTATGTATAAATGACTTAGTTTTCTTAGACAAGTTGAATTAAATTAGGATACTTGCCTAGTATCCCCCCCCCCCATTATAATTTTTATTAAACAATCTACACTATAATCTTAATTAAGTAAAAAAAATTAAGTAAAAACCAAGACATTATATAGTAACTTTTAATTTTACCTTTTTAAAACAACATAAACTCACGTATTCAAGTCGTTTATGTACTCGAGATCGAACGAACAAGCGAGTTTTATTGAAAAAGAAACTAAAAGTGTATAGACGCGAGTTTTTGCGGCTTTCGGCACAACAGCAATAAATAAAACAAGATTCTGATTATCAATTTTAACTTTAGTAAATTTTTGGCATGTTTTTAGCTAAATCTTTTTACTTAATTAAAATATAATAAAAATTTACTTAATAAAAATTATAATGGGGGGGGGGGGGTGCTGGGCAAGTGCCCAAACCAGTACGTAAAAAACGATAAATCGTTATTATTGAAAGATGTGTGATCTAAAGTACTTAACATAACTTAAACCAAAGAATTCTCGAGAAAAAAACATATATTGTTAAGTTCCCAATTCGGGAGCAGGCTTTTTTTTTCTTTCCGCGACAAATGTATACAGAAACTAACTATATTATTAATCTACCAGCTAAAAAAAAATAAAAAACAGTAAAAGGCAAGCAATTATAATCATGTGTTGTCAATATCTTCTCTTTTTAAAAAGATACAGAAAGACCAGTGCAGACTCTAAAACGTACATATAAAACTTTCACCTCTACCTAGCAACTCTGCTTATATTTATTCTGTAACAATAATTCATTTTGAGTTATCTTTGTTCGATACATAGCTTTTAAATGTATTTATGTATATGTGTTTATAATTAGATGATTTTGCCAGCTACTTAACTAGTGGACATCTATAGTTTTATATATCAGTAAATCAAAAATTCAAATAATGATTTATATATTTTAATTTCAATTACTTAATTTTTTTTAGATAATTATGCTCAAAAAAACATAAAGAAGGCATCGAAAAAAATTTTTTTTAAATAATTATGCTCAAAAAAACATAAAAAAAGCATCGAAAAAAAAAATTTTTTTCTTTCATTTTCTTATATTTTTACGTGATATTTTTGGCCAAAATCGTTTAAGGGTTAATTAAGCAAAATAAACTATAATCTTAATTAAGTAGCTTACACTATAATCTTAATTAGATAACTTAACTAAATATTAATTAGTTGTTTACACTATAATAATATTAATTAAGCAGTTTACACTATAATTTTAATTAAATAATTTGACTATAATCTTAATTAAATAAATTGTATTATAATCTTAATTATGCAGCATAGACTATAATCTTAATTATGCAGCATACATTATAATATTAATTATGCAACATACATTATAATATTAATTAAATAAAATTCACTTTAATCTTAAGTAAAGACAAGTAAGTATTTAAGTAAAGCACAAACAGTACATAGCGATTTTTAGTTTATTCTTTTAAAACGACACCAATACACATATTAGTGTAGTTTGTGTACTCTAAATCGAACAAAACCAACGAACTATCGGTTTTTAATAAAAAAAGATTAAAACTATCTAGAGACGTGAATTTTCTGCCTTTTAATGAAATGTGATAATTTGATTCATCGGTTATTATTTGGTATTTAAAAAGCAAAGTTTCATTGATTTGTGGCTTGGCTCTACTAAATTTTTTCGCTTAATTAATTTATATAATAGAATCTTCCTTTAATAAACTATATTGAGGAATACTAAACAGATGCCCAAAAAAATGTTTATATATATGTTCAGTCTTAAGATTATTTCAAAGGAATAATTTTTCTAGTTCAAATAAAGTGCACATACACGTAAATAAGTTTATATCTCGCTTAGGTTCAAGTGTATTTTTATTAATTAATTTTTAAATGAGCAAGTATATAAGACAAATATCATTAGTTTGGCTGTTTATAACCGACAACTTTTTCGCTTAAAACGAAAAATACGCTTTTTTAAAGACAAAAGAGATAAAAAACAGACGAAAAGAAATGAAAATTTAATATTATAAGTTATTCATATCAGATAAACGTAGTTTATATCGTAAGGTGCCTATTTGAGGTTTTTTAGAGTGAAGGTTTAAAATATTTTTTTCATATACAAGCATTTTAATTCGTTAAATACTAATATTTACAGATTAAATTTTTCTGTCTATAGTATCGATCCAACAAAATGTGTTTAAAAAACTAAACTTAGAATAAACACAGTAAACCTAAATAGACGTGATGACAAGATTGGGGGTTTTGATTTTCTAAATTATATTTTATTAGTGTGCAGGTTAATTAAAAAAAATAGGTTTATCCTGAGTTAATTAATATAGATATGATCTATTCTTTTATTGACAACTTTTTTTTATTATTATTATATATATTTCGTAAGCTTTCATTAGTTAAGTTTTTTACTTTTTACATTTCGTCAAAAAAGATAATTATTTTACTTTTTGATTTTGTTAAGAAGTTTAAAAATGCAAAAAATAAACACTGTTTAACTGATAGACAGAGTGAAAGTATATTGTTTGAAAACAAAAAAAATTTTTTTTATTATTTTTTTAAAACTGACCTATGGCTGTTTAATATTATTGTATCGTACAAATTACAACTGTGTGCATAGGGCAAGGGTGGGGAAGAAAAAGAAGAACGCCTCGATATTTGCTGAACATTAACTTTATAATATAATAATTGTTTCAAAAAACATAAATTGTCTTAGGGGATGAGAAGGGTGAGGGGCGAAGTCAAAGCTATGTTAAAATTAAAATTTTTTAAAATACCATTGTTTTTTTACACATGAGTAAGGAGGTGTTCGCAAGCAATAAATCATATAAAAAAGGTTTTTTTTTGTATAATTTAATGTTTTTTTTGATGTTTTTACTCTTATATGACATGTTTTTTAAGATATTTTATTAGATATCTATCGATTGCGTGTGTTTTGTCTTGTCTCTCGAGCCAACAAAGTTTTTTGACTGTTTCTTTTTCAAGGTTAAAGTAGTCTTTATACCAAACTGTTATTTACAATATGTCGAACTCTCCATGTTTGGGCAGTATTTTATCGAGATTTATCATATCTTGGTCTGGCGTATGTTTTTTGAAAATTTGTTTCGTTTATTTCAAAAAATTTATCAACACAACACACGCCTTTTAATTTAATCTTTATAGTTTTTACTTTTCGTGAAAGCTGTTTAGTACACTTCAACGATCTCTTCAATTCTTTCATTTTAAAAAGTTTTTTCTAATGATTATTACTCTCTTAATCAACCAAGAAACATTGTTTAAAACTCTCAAAACAGCATTATATTTATGTTTTTCATTCTTTATTATAGTTTGGTAGCTCTATTCATACAAAATCTTAATATCTTAAGAAACATATATTTTCGATTTTGCCAAAAACGATTTATTTCGGTCTCGTTTTTTATAATTTTTAAACATTTAGTTCTAACAAACTCAAACTCGCTGTTTTATCAATAAACGAAAGCTAATGATATCGGTTTACTACAAAAACAACACAACACACTGTTTTTTTATAAACCTTAATTCATATAAAATTGTTTCATTTTGCTAGAAAAAACAAGTTTATTCATCAATGATATTCTATTTTTCAGATTTTTTTAATTTTAAAATAACTTTCTCCTCTCTTCCTTCTCCCCTTTCCCGCAAGTTAATATATGCCGTTTTAGAGAACAGACCAAAAATAGATATAATCAACTTGTAAAGTAAGTCGATCTAGTTTATGTTTTTTATTGATTACTTCTAATTTTGATTCCAAGTTTAGTATAAATATTTTTTTTAATTTTTCAATTAAAATATTTTAGTTCATATTTCATATCGTTTTCAGTATATATACCACATAAAAACATGCAAAGAAAACAGCCCAAAAAGATATCATGAAGAGCCTGCAAAAACACGCGAACGAAAAATAGACATTATAAAACGAGAGAAGAATACATGCATGAAACACGTGTTGTTTAAAAACTAAACTAAGCACTTGTGTGACAACTACAATCAGACAAATAAACCCACGTATTATAACATTAAAAACTCGTCATTTTACTTTTTATCATACCCAAATTGTTTATACTTTTTTAAATGAAATTTAAGAAACAATTTGCGTTTTACTTTATATAAATTCGTTTTACACTTCGTTGTGTTATTCACTTGTTTTACTTCACGCGCCCGGGACGTTTTACAGCCGCTGTTTTCCGTGTTGCTATTTTCTCAAATGAGTTTCATCTATCACACGCGTGTAGCGGTAAAATCGGAGCAGCGGTAAAATTTGGAGTAATTATTTATATAGAAAATATATTTTCTTTATGTTTTTTATTAAGTAGCCTCGCGGTAAAATTGGGAGTAATAAATTTATAATAAAGATATTTAATAATTTGGTCA
>SBJP01000835.1:0-10130 GCA_014805705.1 Cucumispora dikerogammari
CGGGCTTTAATATATTGTACAGTAGATTGTTCATTTTCAAACACTCGTTATACTTTTGTATTTATTGAAACCAGATAGTAATAGAATTTTAAAGTAAATTTTTAGTTCATCAACATGAACTATATATAGCGGTTTTCATTGTGTATGTTATTCGTGTTTTCTCTTTATTTTTTTTATTTAACATAACCAAGTATAACAGTTTAAAACACTGCCCAAAGTATTTATAAAGACAGAGGTTTTCACTATAGTGTCTTTTTATTTGTTTCGGGCGAACTTTTTTATATTTAAAAATGACGTGTTTTTTCTATTTCATTAAAATTTTTATTTTTAACTTTATTCTCTTTTTATTTAGTGTATTATTAAACAAAAATATCGTCTTTTTGACATCTGTACAGTTTCAAAAATAAACTCTTAACTTGAAATTGGCATGTTTTTCAGTGGGCCATTGGTTTAAAAACTGTTAAAAATTTCATGAAACTTTTTGGCAAAAAAGCACAAAAAAAAATATAGTGTTCTTGTGTCTCTCTAAGAGTTTTATTTTATGGCGGTTTTTTATATAAAGCAGAAAAAAGTTTGTCTTTTGCTATCACAAATTAAAAAAATAACATATTCTAATAGTTATGTGTTTTGAACTTTTTAAAATGTTTTATATGAAAACACAAAATAGGCGTTTGTTTATTGCCAATTGCTTTTGCAAAAAAAAAACATAAATATCTATTGCATATAAATAGTTTTTTTGACTGTTATTTCAGTATTAAAAGAAAAATATATTTGATAGCTACAGTATATCTCTTGAAAGTGTTTATATTTTTTTCTAAACACATTACCTTTAAAATGGTTCAACAGATTGAAAATAGGAAAAAAACTTTTTATTTTTTGATAGTAAAAATCGAGTAGTATTTTATTAAAACAGAAAAATTAATTAAGGTAATCAGAAATATTTACTTAAATCTAACACTGTTTCTCAGATAAATGAGTTGTTTACGCAATATTCAATTCTTTGATCAGGGCTATGTCGATAAATTTTTAGGCTTATAATAAAGCTTTGTACAAGACCTTTTATTGAAATTATAATATATTTTTATTTTAATAAAAAATAGGATTACAACAGTATATGGTGGGTTTATTGAAAACTTAAATATTAAACGTTTTAATTTACAATTATTTTTTGACTTGTTTACATATAAAGTTCGACAAATAAAACGATAAAACTCAAATAATTGCTCTTGATGAAAATTAGTTATTTATAAGCGTTTTTTTATTAACTCTTTTACATTATTCTTTGTTAATTTGAGAAATGTTCGTTTTTAATTACATTTTGCATTACAGTATCGGAGAGAAAAATCTAGTAAGGCTGAAAACCGTTACAGTGACTTAAGTATATCAAATTGATATGAGAGTGTTGACAATTATTAAAACTATGAGCATATATATAAAAATTATTTCAACAGCATCTGTTTTTTGTTAGAAAGGAGTGCGTATGTGATCTGTAAAACTTAGATAAATATGCACATAAGCAATTAAACTGCACGATTAATAGATGAAATGATAAATAAAAATCTTGATATTGAACAAGATTCAAGTAAATAAGTATTTTTTATTTCTTTTTTTGTAAAAATGATGTAAAAAAAACAACTAGCAGAAAATACTTCAGAAAACAATAAAAAAAGTTTTGTAAGTCAACTTTTGTCTAAAAACGTCAGATTAACATAAATATAACATGAGAAACACAAACACGAATCAAAGTATAAAAATTAAAACCGAAAAAAACGTTATTTTACTTAAAAATACGTATTTTTTGTTTTTTCTGAAAAAACGCTAAATTATATAATTCACTAAAGCCCATAATTCGCTACAAAGTTTACATTCGGCGACTTTAACAAAATAAAGAGACTCTATAGATTTCAGAATATGTGATTCAGTTTATCGATTAATAATGACAACTTGCTGATTAACAATGTGCTGTTAAAATCTGAAAAACAAGATTTTCTTTGCACATGATACTAGGCGTTTCGTGAAATAAAAAGCGTGGCCTTAAGTTGAATATATTCTAAGTAGTACGTCTGGTCATAAATAAAAAAACATTCTTTTTTTGTACCCCGTCTACAAGCGAAAGTAGAAAAAAAATTATTATAAAAAACATGTCATTTTTCTTAAAAAGCTTTATAAAAAGAAGAAGCAGTATTATTATCTTAACTAACTTCATATTTAATTATGAAATCAGCCACAATGAAACGAGGGTTAAAGAAGTATAAATATAAAATATACTTTAATTTTTTTAAGTAAAAAGAACAACATAAACAAAAGGCGTGAAAAAGTGCATTTAAAAAAAGAAGCCCGTGAGGAAAAAACCATTTATGTTTTTTTGTAGAATCATCTTTATCTGATATATGATAATTTGAGAAAAATTATCAAATTTTTTTACTTGTTTTTAAATTCGCTCCTATGAAGGTGGCTTTCTGTAGCTAAAATAATCTTTCATTGTTCCACAAGTTGACGTAACCTTTTTGTTGTGGGGCTTGTCATATCGTTATGCGTAAATTAGTCTCGAACGAAACAAATAAATATAATAGAGTGCATATACACCTTCGTTCTCTCTTCATTATAAATTAATTAATACTTTTTTCATTGTATTGTTGTGGTCAATAAAAATTAAATAGAATTGCATCAAGAAACTATCGCCGGCAAGTTTTTATTTATTTTATGCTTTTTTTAATAATTCTTGAACCACCAGGTGTAAAAAACCAAAAAAAAATTTTTTTGATTGTTTTTATATTTTTTTTATTAAATTCTTTAGTTAATTTGCTTTCGTGTACAGAAACAAAATTATTACATGAGTTTATGTTGTTTTCAGTAAAATATTTCAAAAATATATATATATTAGTTTGATTTTTATCGTTTTTTGTTTTTTAATTATTTATAGTATAAAACTCCCTTTAACAAAATTATAGTGGTAGGTGAGGTTAGTATAGTATTATTTTTCAAAAAGCAATATAATTTTTACTTGGCCCTAATCTACGACAGTTTATTAATTAAAAAACAGACGTGTGTGGATAAATATATTTACTAAAATAATCAAAGTTTATATAGATTTATATATAATAGTTTATATATGAAAGAAGATTTTTTTTTAAAACTTACTATCTCTAAAGAGTTAAGATATAAAACATGATATAAATGACACTATTAATAGGGAAAACAGTTTTATAATGCAATTACGCTGTGTTTAATGAATATATTATATAGTGCTAATGAATTATTTGATCGAAGAGTCTATGTTTCTCGCGAACCAGTGACAATTTATAAAACAGAATGTTCGTTTACTGAACAATAAACTTTTTATATAAAATTAAGTAACCTTTTAGACAATAAAAAAACATGAGTTGAGTATAAATTAGACAAATAACTTGATGATTGTGATAATCAAAAAATTTTTATTCTTTATTTTAAAAATACTCAAGTTCCAAAAAAAAATTGAAAAATTTCTTAATATTTTAATTAATAAATAGCCAAACTAATTTTCTCTACTAACCTTTTTTTGTTGAACAGTTTTTTATAAAAGAAACGTTTCGTTTGCTGATTTTTGATTACGCTGAATAAAAACTTTTAGTTTTTTTATATAGTCGTATCAAATGTCTGAAGATTTTTTAATTCTCAGATTTGTTCTGTTTCAAAAAAATTTCTTATTTCATTTTTTATGAGACATTAATGTTTGGTAACTTATTTGAACGTTCTAATTTTTAATTACAGAAGGGAGTGTTTCTGTTCTCTATGTTTTTAAAAAACTCTTTTTTTTTCTACCTTCGCACATAAAAAAAGTAGTGATTATATTTTTATTTAATATTTTGCAAATTTTGATATTAGAAAAGAATTAAAAAAACAGCTTTTTTTTAGTAATTTTAAGGTCCATTAGTTATGTTTTCTTAAAGTGAAAGTAAATATTCTATTATTTTTTTATCTTATTTTTTACTAGTCGGATGATTATATATTTTAAAGCCGATCGAAAATATGAATATGCATATTTTCAAATCGTGTCCGAAAAGATAGTCTCGCGTATTTTCTTGAATCTACATAGAGAATTATAGAATCTTGACATGCTGGGTGTTCAGACCTGGCGTTAAGTTTTATGCTTTTGTAATAATCTTCTGAGATGTTCACATCTTGATAATATTATTAATAGCTCTTTTATAACATAACCAGTTTTACATTTCGCATTTGAATAACATTTCGAAAGTATCGATGGCAGGTCTATATGTTTTGTTTGAAAAAAATAGCATATAAACGAATTTATGCGTTTGTTTTGTTTGTTGTTTATATGTTTTTATAGTTATGTTTTTTTTTACATTACATATGGAAATGAAAGAAATAAAAACCCCTTTAAAAAATTTTTTTTTGTTATGTTTTTTTGGTTTTTTTTACTAGTTCTACAAATTTTATTCTTTTTTAAAGCAGTTCCCCGAAGTGAAAGATTCGACAGTTTGATAGTGTGTTTGTGAAAACAGTTATATACTGTTCAAAGGTTTTTTTTAAACCATGTTTGTATATTATTTGATAAAGATTGAGTGTGTTCAAAGTGCCATTAGTGACTGTTGAGTAATTTTGTTCTGTTTTTGATTCTAAAAAAAAGTATCATCGAAAAAAAGACTTAAGATTTCTCCGTGCATTGTTACAAAATAATAGAAATGATAAAGATACGTTTTTGAATATTATATCGATATAACATCTATTGCATTTTTTTAAAAAAAGTTTGATTATTTGAGAAAAAATGAACAAACGTCTTTTTGCGATCATTTTGATCATAAGAAATATATCTAATAAATGTTCGTTTATGCGGTTTTTTATTAAACCGATGAATATGTTTAGTATAGATAAAACAACAGCGTTTGTTTCTTTGTCCTCTATTCTATTTGTTAAATTGTCTTCTAAGATTATTTAACAAGAGAAAAGTTTTTTTATTTTCGAAGCATAGCTAGCTTATAGAATAAAAAATAAAAAAAACAATTTAAAAATCTGTAAAAATATTTTTTTTAAGAATAAACTGAGAAACGACTCAATACCAAACTTTTTGATTTACAAAATAAACATATAAAAGCATTGTGTATTATAAAAAATTGTAATTTTTACATTTTTTATAAACGCTTATGAATCAGCATTATATTATTTTCATCTAATCAACAACACTTTTCATTTAAAGAAGAGCTTTCCATATTTAATTTTCATTTTTCTGCCTTTATAAATTTCTCTTGCGATTTAATTAAAGACACATACAAAAAGAACTCTTTCCGTTTCTTCAATCGCATATGTAAACATACGCTTGTTTTTTTTCTTGTTTGTGTTTTTAATTAATTCACAAGAAAAATTTACTAAAAACAGAAAAAAACGAATTAAATAAATTAAATCGTTATTTAGATAACTAAAGGTGTTATCTCAGTTAAAAAGAATGTTATTTAAATAGGAAAAGATGTTATTTAAACAGAAAAGAATATTTTTTCAACAAAAAAGAATGTTATTAAAATGGGGCATACTGCTATTTAAATCAAAAAAAAGTTTTTTAAATAGAAAAAGATGACAATTATATGAAAAATATATAATCTTTATACGACATAAGACAGGTTTTTTTCATATCAAAGACGTTGGCTTTTAAATCACTTTTTAGTTTTTATTGACAAACTCGTTAAGTATTATTGGATTCTGAGAACATTTATTTTATAGGTTTCTTTTCGTCTTGAAAAAAAAATTAAAATATAGTTGGTTAATTAACACGAATTAGTTAGATTTTAAGGGAACATTTTATTCATTAAATTTCTATACGTACACGCTATGTTTTCGGACTAATATTTATTTATTTTTTAGTACATATATGTACCAAAGTCTTTTTTCGTTTTTTTCTTTTGCAATCATATGTATCAAAAATCTTTTTTTTTATTTTGGTATATATAATTATCAAATTTTTCTTTTGAATTAAGCATCGTTTTATTATTTGGTATATTAATTATCTCTTTGTCGGAATATTATTTAGTGACATCTCTTATTGAATTTGACATCATAATAACGCACATTTAGAAAGTTGTTTCAGTTTTGTATCGCAAAAAAATCTTTTGAATTATTGTAATCTGGTTCGTAAAAATGTTAAGTTTGTGCGATTATTAGAATTGGTAATGCACTTTTTTCACTTTTTTATTTCTAAACACAAAAGCTACACTTTTTCCAAAGAGAAATTGGAGCATAAAAAGTTTTTTGCACTAATTAGTAAATATAAATTAATAGAAGCATATGACAGAAATCAAACAAGTAAAATATTAATGACATACTTTTATAACATTGAAACATTAATTTTAGCTACTGGAAATCAGCTGTTCGCAAATTAGGATTATTTAAAATCTATACCGTTTTTTGAAAAATAGTAAAAAATATATAAAAATATAAGAGTACTTTTACTTGTCTCAGCTCTCACAATAACTTTATTAAAGGAAACTACAATATAATTAAGTAAAAAACCTTTATCTAAAAAAAACAAATGAATATATATAAAATTTTCAAATATTTTACTGAAAACAACATATAAACTCACGTAATAATTTTGTTTCTGTACACGAAAACGAATTAACTAACGAATTTAATAAAAAAATAATCAAAAATATATTTTTTGAATTTTTGTCCTGGCGATGTAAGAAGCATTAAAAAAAAAGAACACTTTGTAAATTAAAGTTTATCGTCGATAGTTTTTTGATTCGTTTTTAAAAAGTTTTTTTTTCGTTTAACTACATTACAATAGAAAGTTTTCCATTTATATTATAATGAGAAGAGGAGGGAGAAGAACGAAAGTGTATATGTACTCTATTATATTTATGTTTTTTAATTGTTATAAAAAAATAATAGGGGTTTCATTTGAAAAATTTCCGCATAACGATATTTAAAGATAAGAAAAACACATTAAAACGCGATTTTGCGCACTCTGTGCCTTAAATATACTCTTAGGTAAAAAATATATATTTGAATTTAGAGTAAACGTCAAAAACATATTTAACAATAAACGATACAGAGTATAATGTTTTATTACGATAAATTAAGATTTCGATTTCAAAATTAAGTATTAAAAACTTATTTTTCTCAATAATTTAAAGTTTTTTTAAACTTAAAGAACCTTTGTATAATATTTTACAGAGATTTTATACACTCTGTTGCTAATAAAGCGCAATCGACTTCGCTTAAAAATATATAATGTTTAGTGTGTTTTGAATATTGATTGTTTAAACGGTTTTTTGTCTTTACTCTTTTATTATAAAAAATATCGGCATCTTGCTTTTGAAACCCATCAGTTTTTACTTAATTTCTTTGCGTATATAATAATATGTTTGTCTTTTGTTGGCTTTTTTTAGTCTTTTATTTGACTTTATTGTCATGTTTTACAAAAAAATTTGAAAAACTACTTCTCGATTGAATATGTCAAAAAAACTGGAGAAAAAACGAGCGTTTAATGTATATCCGATACACCCAATTTGGCAAAGCTCATTTCATTTTGCGTGTTTTCTAATTAGTTGTTGCACTCTGAATAAATGGAAAAGTACGTGGGGATAATTGTCGCTCTGTAAAGCTTCCCAAAAGATAAAACTTATGATGAATAAATAACATTACGCTGTACATTCCTAATTTATAAATATAAAAAGAACCCTAAGTGCGTAATAGCGAACTATGATAAGAAAAATTTATCAAAAGATTATAGAGTATGATATTCATTTATAAACAAAACTGATAATTGCAAAATGAGTAGTGTAGAGTACACAAATCACTTTTATAAAAAACTTAAAGTTGGTTCAAAAAAAAAATAATTAAAATATCAACGAAACAGATACTACGAATTAAAATTTTGTTTTAACTAAGCATGTAAAATTGTTTGTATCTGTTGTAAAATTTTTAAAACTTTGCGATAAAAAAGGGTCTTGTATTTTAGCTGAGATCTGTTTCATTAAAGATATCGAAGAGTTTTTTATCTGTTTATTAGACAATGAATATTATTGGTTTCTAAATAAAAATTTCGTTCGATATTATAGAGAAAAATAAAATAAACATAAAAAAACCAACAACCATTAAATATTTATTTGAACAACTGACTTTAGACGTATTTTCTTTACCAAATTTATGTCAATAAAATATTAAACGGATATCACAAAACAAAACTGTTTAAAAGTATTCGATTTGTTTATTAAATATATTTTTTTATTTGTTTATAACGGCGAATATTTTTTAAAACAGCCTTTTGTATTTAAAAAATTATGTTTATGTTTATTAATTTAGTGTTTTGGTTTTTAAAAAAATTTTTTTTATTTGCTCAATTTTTTTTACAAATGTTTTTCTATTCATAATATCTTTTTCACGCTGTGATACGTTAGGTACTCTATTTTTTTTAAAGAAAAAATAAGCATTAGATGTTTCACAAAAAATATCTGTGGACTGAATTAATTATATTTGAAACCTTTCGTGCTGTCTCAAAAAAGTATATTAACATTAACAAGCATTATATTAATTAAGCTTTTCACACTTTTGATATAAAAAAATATATTTGGATATAAAACTCCAATCGTCTGAAATTAAAGAATGATAAATTTACATTAAAAAATACAGCTTTAGTTTAGTACTAACAAAAACAACGTTACAGTAAATAAAATAAAGTTAAAAACAAATGTCATATTTACTAAGAAAAAAGTTTTTGTCTATAATATTATCGATAGTATAGTGTTTTTATGTCTAAAGAGTATACTTAACCCAATCAATCGTTTGGCTTAAAAAAATCAATTAAAAATACAAATCAAAATATTGAACATAAAAATGACAATCATAAAAATTAAAAAACAAAAATTTATACTTAGTTAAAGATACCACTCATTTGAGATAAAAATGGGATGAGAAACAGTTATTATATATCTGTTTAAATGCGTTGACACTTATACTATTAAAAAAAACAAACAAGTAAAAAAAATGTATTTTGCAAAAACAAAAAAAATTTTTTTACCCGAGATGTATTATTACAAAAAAGTATTAACATTAGATACTTAACATTCAGTAACGTCAAAAATTAAATCTTTCGTTTTTTAAAAGTTTAACTCATAACAAAATCTTGTCGTATCGCTTTTCTTCATATTTCTTTCAAACCAAATGACAGCGTAATTATCTTCAAACGATATTGTCTAGACAAAAATTTAGAGCAAATATTTGACTCGTATGCTTCTAAAACAGCAATTAGTTGTAATTATCTAACATTTATTTTCGTAAATCTAAATTTTTTTGATTTTGTTGATACGTATTGTTGTCAAGTCATAACTTTTTGGTTTTTATGACACGTATTATATTCAAATTGAAATTTTGTGTTTTTTTGACACGTATTATTGTCAAAAACTATAAAATGATTAACAAAAAAAAACAAAAGTAAATCAAAAAACAATGCAATCTCTTTTTTTAACAACGAAAAAAAAAATATTTAAAAAACACACTTGTTAAGTCTCTAATTATGAATTAAATCAATTTAAACCGAAAAATATGACTAACATAAAAGTAAATTTTTGTTTTATTCTAGTTTTTGTGATGACCAAACTATCGTTTTTTTTAAAGTCAATAAAATAAAAACTTTTATTTTGGCTAGATGAAAAACTAACATTTATATATTTCTCTCACTTACAATCTATATAATTTGAAATAAGTAATATTACACTATAAAAAAATTAACTACATTCTAATAAAGTATAAAACAACACATAATATACAAATTATTTAATTATATAGTTAAATCAAATGTAAACACAGGGACTTTGCTTCGTTCTTCTTTGAAAAAAATTGTATAAAAAAACCCCCTAAACCCAATTATAATAGAAAAAATCTGTAAAAACAGCGTTTTGCCGCCTTATAGAGCAACATATAATAAAAATAAACCGAGGATGTTTCTTATGAGACAATATTTAATAAATTATAGTATATTTTTATTTATTTATAGATGATTTTAGTTAAATTTTAATGAAGTATTATTTTAATCAAATTATCCATTTCACAATTTCGCAGTTTTTATTGTTTTTTAAACTAAAAAAAAGAAACAAATTTTTAACGAAAAAAAGCAATTTTTAAAATAAAGATTTTATTAA
>SBJP01000837.1:0-10087 GCA_014805705.1 Cucumispora dikerogammari
AAAATATCATAAAACCCTCTTTTCTCCAATAAAATAAAAATCCTTTTAATTAAAATAGTACGTTTTCGAACTTTTAATTATAGTAGCATAAAAACATACTGATGGTTTTGTTTTCAAAGTGGGTTTTGTGTAAGTATCCATAAATAAATAAAAATTGTTATAAAAACGGTGTTTTTCTAATGTTTTTTTTACGAACGAAGTTTCAAACCAATAACTGATCCTTTATATATAAGTGTGTAGAAACGAATTTGGTTGTTTTTCAGTTTAAAAAAATGCGAGTTATTATTGCTCTTTAGATTTTGATAATACTGAGTTGTGCAAAAAAAAAACAATAAAAACAAATTATTCTATCAATAAATCAAAAAAAAATTATAATAAAGGACATATTATTCTATAATTTAGTTTATTTGGATTTTCGAATGATATAAATAATATCGTTACTATATTAAGCTATCGTTAAAATAACAAAGCCATATTATTTAATATTATGAAACGGCCGTTTTAAAAACTTTTAAATGCCTTTTCAAAGTTTTTAAATGCCTTTTAGAATTTTTTAAATGCCATAAAAATATAAATAAATGCCTTTTTTTTTGATTGCCCTACTTATTACACATATTTGAATCCTGCATTTTTTAGAATATTTTATTATCTACTATATATGGCAATAAATCTTTTATGGTTATGCTTTGATATATATGTTTTTAATAAGATTTAGTACGTATTATAGTGCTTAATATAAATTCTTTCATAAGAGGTTGCTTTATTGATCTATAGATATCCACTGTTTTATTTTTGACTTTTTATAAAACGCCAAATGTATATGACCTTTGTGTTGACTGGTTTCAAAAGACGCTTCAGTGACCTTAATTAATTGTTAGTTTCAAAAATGTTTATACGAAACAAAAATATTTAATTTGTCTGCAGTTGTATTTTATATATGGAGAGAAAAGTTTTTGTGATTGAGTTTTCAGTAATAAAAACACAAAAATAAATTAAAAAGGTTTGTTTTTTAAGAGTTTCGAAGTATCTAGGTTTTTAAATATTTATCTGTTCACAGTAAAAAATTCGAAATATAAATGCTTTATTTCAAAATATAAATGTATTTATTAGTTAGAATAACAGAATACATATAATGATAAAAAATAGCTTCGCGGAATAAAAAAATTTTGTCTTAGGAAAAACAAAGTTTACCTTACACAAAGTTTTTTTATTTTTTAAAAATTTAATTGCTTTTTGAAATAAAATGTTTTATATTTTGAAAATAAAAAGCTCTCTTTTTTTTTCAAAAAAACTCTTAATAGCTCGTTTGAAAATTGTAACAAAATATTCATTTTCAAAATGAAAAGATTATTTCTTATACTATTTTTTTCGAAGTTTTTACGTTTCAGTTAAATGTATAATAACCAACAAAAAAATACATGCACTTACGAAGCAGAAAATTTATATGAAAGGCAATTATAACATTTAATATATTTTTGATTAAATTTAATGTTGTTTCAAATGAGAATGCAAGGTCTGCTAATTTTTTTAAACGTGTACGTTATTATTAGAAGTTTTTTATAAAAACAAAATAAACAAACACGTTCTCAATTATAGCATGTTGGGTTTTTTAAAAAAATGTAGTTAAGAAGAATTGTTTTAAATGAAAATATTTTAAAAAAAAGAACTATAAAAATCTCTTTTTTTCGTCATATCTAAATAAACCAAGTTTATTAACACGCATCGGATTTCCGGACTGCTTTTTTTTTGATGTTATTGTCTTTAAAAGCATAACTCTTTTGGTTTTTAATTCTACAGTGAAAAGAAAAAACAGAAAGGGGATTATATATCGCGTTCACACCCTTACTTACATAGCCTTAAAATAAAAACGATTTATTATTTTGCAAGTTTTATCATATAAATTTGAATTAATTATTTCATATTCAAAATGTTTATTATAAAATCTTTTAGAGATATTTCACAATACTTTATTTTTTCTTTTTTTAATTTAAAGTTTTTATACAAAATCTTATAACAAGTTTGTCTTTGTTTAGCGCTAGTATGACACTGTCCTTCTCTAATATAACTTCATTTATTTCTAAAATTACAATGTCCATTTTAATTATACAATGTCCACACTAAATGAGATTGTCTATGACTATCGTGTCATTATAAAAAAAAGTCATAAAAAAAATATTTTTAAAAAGCAGATTTTAATTAATACAGTTTCATTCAAACTCTTTTTACAAGGAAACAGTATTTATTTGGTTAAAACCCTGTTTTTTATATTATTGTTATTTCTTTTTCTGTTTTTGTTTTTATAAGTCCATGCTTGCTACAGAAAATGACACAGTACAGTGGGCATTATCATATTAGATTTGGACATGACATAGTACCACCGGAAGATCTCACACTAGCTATAAAAATCATATATTACTGATTGGTTTTATATTTAAGATTGGTTTCTGCTACTTATATTGTCAAAAGGTATTTTTATTAAAAAGTAAAAGAAAAATAAACGATTATGGTATTTTCTGTAAATTTTTTAATCATTCAAGTAATAGTTGTTTTATTTAAAATATTAAATTTAAAACTTTTATACTAGCATTCTAAAAAACTTCAAATTTTGTGTTTGCTATCTAATGCATACAATAAACTACAATAAGAAACAGGATGAGAAAAATAATGGGTCTTATTAGATGCTTTAAAAAAGAAACAAAAACCTACTACATCTAATAATCTGTGTTGAAAAACGGGATAAAAAGATATTCTTATAATAATATGCATTAAAATATGAACAGAACTAAAAACAACTTTGATATTTTAACTCTTGCAAAGCCAATGTACATACTGTCGGAACAAAGTAGAATTACGGTTTTTGACTCAATGTATTGAACCCCAAGAGAAAGTAGAACTTTTGTTTCTGACTCAATGTCTTCACATTCTAGACATGATTTTTTCTTTTGACTCTTGGAGAGCCAATGTTCATACTATCTAGACAAGGTTAAATTCGGTTTTTGTCCCCATTGTTCTGATCCGAGAGAGAAACTAGAATCACGGTTTTTGCTCTAATGTCTTAATATTTGACTGCATGTTTTTTTAACCCGTCTTCTATAGATCTTTTCTATGAAAGGCATTTAAAAAAAAGATTAAAAAACACACAACTTTTCAAAAACTTTTATAATATTAAATCAATATTAGCGTTTCTTTTATAAAAATTCTTATTGAAGTTTTAACGTTTAAAAACTGCTTTGAATATTAAAAAAATTCGTAATTTAGTTTATTTTTAGTTGATTCTCTAAGCCTTTTATATTACGATTTATCTCATCATAAAACTAGTGCTGATCCCTTATTATAGTTAAATTAGCGCTCGGGACTAGACTGGGAATGTTTTGAGTAGGTTTCGTTGTTTTTTCTGGCAATACTTGCTCTTTCAAAGTTTGTGTTTCAGTCGTTATTTGTGCCCACGCTATATTTTTATTGAGTAAACTATAGTATAACAGTTTCTATGTTTCAATTGCTTATTACATTCGACACAGAAATGTTTAGTCAGGGATTTGAATCTGCTTATTATAACAATATACACATCGATCATAGTTTTCTTTGGTGTCACGTGGATAACTGGCCTTCGAGCTCTATATTTTAAATCTAAGAAGTCGCAGGGCAATAAGCTCAAAAAAAAGAGCACCCAGAGGTTTTTTCTTGTTTTTAGGATCTCAGAGAATGAATGAATTGTGCAAAAACAATTCAAACACGCAATAGATAATTTTCTATCTTATTTTTTTTGAGAATCGATTAATATTGAAATATTTTAGTGATGGTTCATTCGGTCAACCTTTTTCGTATTCTTGGTATATGGCTGAATTGCAATGGTGTTTTCTTTGGACAGATTTTATTTTTTTTATTCGGGTATTTGGGTTTTTTATCTTTTCTTTTTTAGTTTTTGTTATGTATTCTTTATTTAAAGCTGTAGAAATTAAATTTACGGGTTTATGGTCGTTAAATTTAAAGAAATTTATGATATCTTATATCCTATTGCATTATATTTAAGTTCTGAGAGCAGATTTTTAATCGATTTATGACACATTTTTTAGTTTTTTCTTAATCTTCATTTGGTGTATATTTTTGGGGTTATTAACTTTCTGGCAAGCCACAAGTAATTATAGAAATAATCCATATGTAAAATTATACCTCTACCAATATACCTTTTTATCAAAGTGAGAACTATATTCTCAATCGACATTACTCACACGAACCATTTAATCTAAAAGATAAGATGTAGATAAATCGCAAATAGCGTACATCTTGAGACCGAACTTATCAGGCATAAAATATCCCTATATTCTATTTAGTATTTTTCTTTTAAAAACACACAACGTCTATTTTAGTGACAAGATGCATCCCAGCATATATAAATTATTAAATATTTTACTTAATTTCAACATTATTTTAAGGTTAGACAAAAGAAGGCGAACTTTTATCTTTTTTTGATAATATAGTAAAATTCGCCCGAATATAAGTAAATGTATTATACTGCATTTTTGCAGAACATACTTATTGTATTGTACGCCAGTTTTTTTATTTTAAACATCTTTTATATTCTTAGATTTATTTAAATTAAATAGCAACATAAGTCAAAAAAACATATAGTTAGTCAATATGATCTATATAGCGGTTTTCACTTCGTATTTTGGTTTCTTTCTTTTCTTAATTTTTTTATCTACCAGTTTTTTTATAAAATCGAGTATCTTTGGTTTTTAAATGCTACATAAAGCATCACAAGAAAGAGATTTTTATTATAACGCTTTTTTTAATTTTCTTCGAACTTTTTTATATACCGAACTGACTCGGAATCTTCTAGATTCTTAGATATATTGTTTTTAACTTTATTGATATCGTCTTTTTTGTTTGATGATAAATATCGTTAACACTGACAACTGAAGTGTCCAAAATAAATTTTTGGCTTAAGACTGGCATGTCTTTCAAAGTGGACATTAGGTCAAAAACTGTCGAAAATACTTAAGAAAGTCTTTTACTAAAAAAACAAGAAAACTTATAGAAATTTCTTTTGGCTCTTCAAGAGTTAAGTACAACTACTCTGTAAGAAACACCGTATAATAGATCGCTGTGATGTAGTGCGTCTAATTTGATATTGTTTTATCACTAAAAGGTGTTTTTTTCTCAAACGTGAAAACAGGTTTCCAAAAAAAGATCGTTGTTAAAAAAAAATCTAGTGACAATTAATATAAATAATTCATACAAAATAGCACTCAGCGCTCTAAATATTTTACTATATTTATATTATATTTTTAAGTTTGATTAATAAAAAGTGTTTTTCATACTATATAAATGTTATGGTGAGATATTTACAAAAAAAAAGTAAAAAAAACCATCAAATACTATAATATAAAAAAGTCTTTTGTATATAAAACAAATTTAAAAAAAAAACACATAAAATTTCAATAATCTAATTTTCATCATATTACTGTCGTTTATAATGAGTGAAACATTTGTTTCCACATTATTTATTACTACAAGCATTATTTTCATTTTCCACACCATCTCTTTCTTAACATAAATAACTGGGGTCTTTACAAAACTCACGGTTTTTCCACAAAAAAATTTAATCTGTTCGGAATTAAAAACTTCATTTCTTTCTAAATACCCTCGATTATCTCTTTAAACTTGTCAACAAGAGGTTTGAACTTGTGTGTTGAAAAGGTGCGAATTGTTTTTTTGCTTTCACAGACACTCATAAAGAGTAATTGTGAGTTAATCGATATCGCAAGCTCTCTAGTTTCTTTCATAATATCATTCATTCTTTTTAAGTAAGAAGCCAAACGCCGACGTCTAGCTATTAAATATCGAGTGGCTTTTGTTTGTTTAAAATTTGTAGAGTTTAATAACTTGTCTTCAGTACTTCCGCAACTTGAATGGCTTTTAGTAGTGAACTGACACTTTTGATACTTTCCCTAATTATATCACTTGATGAGACTTTATTATTTACCCTAATACTAGTATTAGATTTTGATAACAATTTTCTTCTTTTAGAGGGATGTTACAAGAAAAAACATTTTTTCTAAAGCAGGTAATTGACTAATATTGAAAAATTCACTTTCTTGAGTATCAAAAATCAAAGAAAATAAATGAAAAGTTCATGCGTCTTTTATATATTCTATGATTAAAAGTAGTAAGTTAAAATAACTTTTGTAAAAACAACTATTTAATTTAATTATTTTTAACGAAAAAGTGTTGTTGCGATACAATCAAAAATCAAGAGTATCCATTATTTATTTGAAAACTTTCTATAAACCAAATGATTTAAATGGTCGAAAAAATCTGTTAAAAATTAAGCGTTTTGACTAACAAGAAAGTATAAATTAAATATTTTATATTTATATGTTTTAAAAATAATATATGGAAATTTTCTTCACAGTCATGTAATAATTTCTTGTGTAAGAGCCGAATTGATGCTTTTTATATTTTTATTGACTGATGTTTGCTTTAGTATTTTTACTAATAATATAGAGCATTTGAATTGCATTTGACAATGCGTCTCCGATCAGTTAAGAGGTTATGTTTTAACAAAGTGATATAAAAAAGATTATTTGTTGAAAAACTAGAAGTTTGTTTTGTTTATCGCTGTTAAAATCTTAAGTCTTATCAAAAAAGAACAAAAAATATTAAATATATGAAAGATTAACGATAAAGTTTCAAAATAAAGATGCTCCACGATAAATAAAAAAGCCTGAGAAACTTGATAAATATTTTATAAAAAGGGCTTCTCAGTGTTTTAATGCTTTTGTGTCAATAGTCAAAAATATGAAGTCCAGATATAAAAAACGTTTAATGTTTGCCAAGCATTTAAAAAAAAGTTTTTCGTGTCTGCAAATACGTTTTTTTTTAAATTGATACTAAAAAAATGTTTAAGATAAAATATTAATTGTAGTTTGTTTTTTATACCATAATGTAAAAAAACAACTTTTCAAAAGTATAAAAAAAACAAACGAATGATACTAAAAAAACAGACTTTTCAACTCGAAGCCTGCAAAAAAATACTATAAGATTAACTTTAAGTTTTTTTAGAAGGTATGAGTAAATGTTCTTATATATTAGTAGAGATTTAGTAGTAATTGCATAAGTTAGCTTTATAAAATATAGCTTTTTTCGTATTATATTTTTGATATTTAAACAATATAATTTTGATATCAGTAATATGACTTGATTTTTAGAAAAACTATTTTAGTTTTGAGATCTTTTAAAAGTAACGTTCACGAAAATATCATAGAATGTAAAACTCGTAGATTGAAGCTCGAAGTAAAAAAAAAAGCTGCACACGCTTATACGAAATATAACAAATTGTACAACTCAAGACCATAAATCCCGCGGGTTTGTGTGTGTGTTTGTCTTATTGTCTTCGGACAAATATCATGTTAAAAAAATTTAAATATCGTCTCTTAACAGTATGTATTATTTGTATGAGCAACAAAGACTCAACGTGTGCTTCTACACCGTATTTTTTCTGTAAGATGTAATGATAAAGAATATCGGTAATCTTTAACTCAACCCAGGCCTAACCGAGCTGGTGGAGACATTCTATATGTTATATAAATAATAAAACAGTAGCGGTTATCCCAGCCTCTCACCCGCTACCCTCATTCTTTCCGATTAAATCTAATTAAAAAAGTACCTTTTTTTTTAACTTAAATATTCAAAAAAAATCGATTGAAAACCAAATTGTAATTACATTCAACGAAACAACCTCTGTTAATATTTTTGTACTGACTCGTCATATGATAAAAAAGCACATCAAAAAGAACTTTTTTCTCTAATCGTTTTCTTCAATTAAACGCATCTTGCGAATTCAAAAACCTAAAAATTTTTATCCGTGACTGACAAAAACTCAAAGTTGAGTCTTTTATACTTCAAAAAATTGAATATAAACAGTAACACCTTTTACTTTTTTACTCACTTATCCTTCTTCAATCAACTTTAAAAATTATCATCTCTCAATTGGCTAAGTATATTTTACATTTAATCCATATTTAATGTTTTTCACTTAATTAATTTTTAATGTGTTTTTTTAATAAACTTTATGGTCGGTTTTTGCTTAATTAAATTTTATAATGTGTTTTCGAACATTTGCTTCAGTGAGTTCGTATTAATAAATCTAAGTGTGTCTTAATATTAGTTAAAAATATGTAAAATAAAACAATTCTATTATATAAAAACCTTTTTGAAATTGTCACAGTAAAATAATCAAATCTGAAAATAAAAACAATGAGAAGTAAAAATTAAGATCTTCTTATTATATTAAGTATTTAAACACTTTTTCAAAGTTTTACTCTCAAAGCCGAAGTTAAAAAAGATATAAAAATATTTTAATGTTCGTGTTTAGTATTCAAATGATAGAAAAAAGAACCGTTTGTTCATATGACAATAAACCTATTAGAGATGCTTAAATAATAAAAATATACATTTTATCTAATCAACCAGTTTTTTTATGAGCTAAAGTTCGTTAAAAATAAAAAAATTTTTTTTTTTCAATATTTTAATCACCGGTCAAAATTTATTCTTTTAATTTTTGTTTGGTTTTGAATATAAAACTAAAAATTAACTAGATAGTTCTTACGAAAATAGACTTTTATTCCGAGAATTTAAACAAAGTAAAGAAAGCTCAGATATACTAAATTTCTCAATTGTTTGTTATCTTTTTAAGTTTTTTAATTATTGCTTGGTATCTCTCGTAGTTTCCACTTTAATTAAGGGCCGAAATGTCTGTTAGCCAACAAAAAGACAAAAGAAACGATCTTAATATTTTAATGAATCTTATATTTTAACGCAAATATTAAAAAAAAACGTGAAATAACACCTGAAAAAAAAACAATGTTTTTTTTGGCACTTGCCTAGTATTATTTCTCCTTTCATTATAATTTTTATTAAGCAAACTACACTAAAAACTTTTTTTTGTAAAAATATTTAAGTAAAAGCCAAGACATTATATAGTAACTTTTAATTATATATTTTTAAAACAACAAAAACACACGTATTAAAGTTGTTTAGTACATGAGAACGAACTAAAACGACGCCCAAACGAATTTTATGAAAAAAAATAATGGAATGTTAAACTAAAAGCGTATAGACGTGTGATTTTGCGCCTATCGGAACAATAGCAATAAATAAAACAAGTTTCTGGTTATCATTTGCTAATCAATTTTGCCTTTAATTATTTGAGGCTTGTTTTTAGTTAAATCTTTTTACTTAATTAAATTATAGTAGAAATTTACTTAATAAAAATTATAATGTAAGGAAATCTAGACAAAGTCGAAAAATGGTTATGAAAAAAATAATTAAATTTATGTTTATTTTATATAAAAAAACGTATAAATTAATTATTGCCCATGTTAATTACAATCATTCAATAGAATCATAAGACTCAATAACCGAATTAAATTAATGGATACAACAAACATGAAACAGCCAATAGACTTACTAGACACAATAGTCGCCAATCTGTTAAACAATACTCGAGTTATTAATAAAGGATTTAATGATAATATTGTACCATTTGATAATAGTAAAAATACATTAAGTGAATATAGTGATGAGATCACTAACACCGTCAGTGAATCTATAAATGAAGAGTTAAGTCGTATTTATGAATCTATAAACAATAATAATAGTGACGGTTTATATTTCCAATCTTTACTGCTACTATTACACAAACAATTGATTATAGTGTATAAAACTGGAATACTTAGTTCTCTAATGTTTCTTTTAGTTTTGATCTCTCTGCTAATATTACTGACACTATGTACCCCAAATACAAAAATGTTTACGTGCTGGCGAGATTAGTAATCAGTTCGGGATAGTGTGGGGAAGAGCGCGCTATGTTGTACTTAATATAGACTGTAATACATTGCCAAAATATAATAAAGAAGATATTTTCGCTATTACTAATAGCAATAATATTGTTTGTGAAGGTCATTATAGTGGCAATACTACTGCCTATACTGATATTAGTAAAACGGTGAGGTTTATTTCGATTGGTTCGAATTTACCGATGTTTTTTTACGCATAAAACCTATTCATTCTGTTATTAATACAT
>SBJP01000838.1:0-10080 GCA_014805705.1 Cucumispora dikerogammari
AAATATGTATTATAGGGAATAGGTTTGTTTTTTAATTTTTTTTTTTTTTTTATAAAAAAAAAAAAAAAAAAAAATTTTTTTTTTCCCCCCCCCCCCCCCCCCCCCCCAACCACCCATACCGCTTCGTTACGTCATTCGCCAACACAGAAAGAATTTTTTAAAAATAAAAAATGTTTCATTCTTTGCATTTGCGGCTCACTACGCTCATTTGTAACTTAATTAGATAATAGTTCATTATAATTCAAATATTTAACTTATGCAAGTAAATATCAACCAAGAGCTCCCAGGTAACACTATCAAATAAACAATAAATGTTTATCTTTAACTATGTTGTAGAGAAAGACGCAAAGGCTCAATCGGAACTTTGTTATTTTTACATCTTTTTTATTTAAACTCATTGGTATTTGTTTTTATTTATTTATTTTCTCGATGAACCGTGTAATCAATACGTATTCTTATCCTACATAAACGACAATCAGCCGTATATTTTGTATATAATATTCTATTTTTACTTAATTAAATGATAGCAGAAAAAAGAGAAAATAAGTACGAAAATTTTTAAATTTTCAAGATGTCTTTAAGCGAATAAAAGGTTATATGATGCGGTAAAAAAAGCAGTACATAAAATTATACGAAAAGTTAATTAATTAAAAAGACGACAACTGAATAAAACATAAATACTAAATATATTATTAATCACTTTTAATATTTAATAATGCTAAAAACAAGCATAACGCTCTTATTATACTAGATAAATAAATAAATAAGTCTCTCAAGAACAAAAATAAAATAAACTTTTAATTTTAAAAAATCACGATCATCAAAGACCTTTTTATATTTAACGCAAACGATGAACATCTACATAATGTACCCGTTGTTTGTTAGAATGTTATCTGTTTTTTTATCTCTTATGCACTCTCCCAGTATATTTAATTAAGTTTGTTTCTAATATAATTTAATTATCTAAAAAATATTAAAAAAGCAATTTTGATTACTTTAATTACCCAAATCCTTTTATTAACAGGTTTTTTGTTCTGAAAACACGCAAAACCCACGCCATCAAACTTTTGGTGTATTTAACAATTCATATTTCTTCATTAATTCCACATTAATGCTTTTTTAATCATTATTTCGAAAAGGCGTGTAAACACCCTTGTGTGTTTACACTGAAAAAACGAAATAATTTTAAAATTCACTTTTTACTAAAATGAAATTGACTTAATTAAATCGTAGTGCAGACCACTTTAATTAAATTATACTAAATAAAGGGAGAGTGTAAAAATATTAGTTTATTAGTTAAGTTTTCTATTTTTATAAAATGTTTAATAAATATTTTTGAAATTAAATATAAATCCCATCAAAGGTACCATATAATTTTAGGGGCGAGTTTCTGAAATAAAATTTTAACTCGAGTTTCTTTTGTCTAGTGATTTCATATTAAAAAACAAAAGGGTGTTGTGTTCCAAGATGACTTAAATTATTAAAATACACAATATTCTCAAAATAATATTTAAGCAAACAGTTAATAAATTCAAACTCAAAAATACTAAAAAAGAAACACGTAATTCAGTTGTTTTTTTATGAACATGTTTTTAAAACTATCAACTAAGTAGTAAATAAAATGTATCAAGTAAAAACATCGTTTTTAATTTCAAAGTTTTTTTTGATTAGTTTCTCACTAACATTACAAGATTAGAATACATTTTTATTTTATTTTATAGATATTTTCTTTGGTTTGTATTTGTTTTTAAAACATTATTTGCTATCTATGTTTAAACTTTGAAAATCCCTAGTTACATTTCTGTATTTAGCTGAGCTTTTTTATATTTAGTATATTTGTCACGTATTTAATGTAGTTCTATCGAGTATTGTTTTGAGTTATCTGATTTTGTCTCGTTGTTTACACTTAATAAATGTAGATGAAATACAACGTTGTCAAAAGTTTTACTTAGTTATCAAGAAAAAAAAATGTTTTTGAAAACTGACGATACGTTGTTTATTTTGTTTAGATAACATTAAACACTATTTATAAACACAAACTGTGATTTATATTTTAAGAACCGCTCTCGATATCGAGTTTAAAAACATTGTTTCTCTGTTATTACAGTAAAACTCTTAGCGGATATGTAAGACTTTTGAAAACAGGATAAAACCCTTGACAGAAAATTCGTAACCAACAAACTTATATAATTTTAAAGAATGTTTATTGAATAAATTGATCTGATATGTATCTGATGTTTTTTTTAACAGCGTTTTTTTTAATAACATCTTAGATCTGGATATTAAAGAGTCAGAATAAAATATTCTATTTAGTACTAATAAACGACCTATTTTTGAATATAGCCACTGTTTGTATTTTGTATGTTTTACACAAAACGTTTTTGTAAAATTTCAACGTTCGACACAAAACGTTTTTGTAAAATTTCAACATTTTACGCAAAAGATTTTTTTTTCCGAAGTCGAACAGTTAGAGTTTACACAAGTTTTTTTCAAAGTATAAAAACACTATCAATATTTACTTTCAATATATAACACATACTCGGGTGTTAATAAACTCGTGTTTTAATTTATATGTTTATTCTGTTTAATTTTACACACCATGTTACAATAAAAAAACGCACTTTTTTTCAAAAAATTGAGAACTTTCCGATAAAAAATAAATATTTATTCTGATCAATATATTATCTAAACTATTAAAAAAACACAGGTTTTTGTATATATGTTAGATACAGTCACTTACCTGACTGCTTTAAAACTGTCAATATTATTAAAAGTTTCAATAGTTCGTAAAAATGGCAGAACAATAACTAAAAAACAAAAAAAATGAAAGACGGCTTTATATTAACTGAATCGTGAATAACTATTACTATTAGGCAAAAAAAAGCGTTCTAAGACACTTAGAAACAAACAAAATTAGACGTACATAAGACAAATGACAAAGTGTTTTTAATAAAAAAAAGATCAAAAACAAACAATTATTATTTAATATATTTCGTAATAGTGTAGTTGTTTAATAAAAAATTTCGATTAATTTGTGTTTTTTTTGAATTGTTAAAAAGGCAGTTTTTCTTAAACATAAAACTGTATTTAATATTAGATCTTAATATCTTTAGAATACACAAGTAAAAATAAATATACAATGCTTGAGTCCTAATAAACACAGTTACTAAAATCGTCCTTTTCATTGTTCTGGTTGATAAAATTTATAATCATCTGTAATCTCTAAATAATATTATTAGCTCAAAAAAAATTACAATTTAGATGCAGTTATGCCAAATAGTTTTATTTTTTTCAGAAAATACTTATGAAATAAAAACGTTTTTATTTAAAATTTTTTTAGAACACGATTTGCAGCCACAGAACACATGTTATATACAGACCGTGTTTGTAAAAATATCAACAATACTACAAAGACGCTAGAAAGAAACCGTTTATTGCGCATAATTTGATATATCATAGATGTGTTTTTTATTTGTGGCATTCAACATCGTAAAACATAGGTTTTATGTAGCTCATTGTTCTATATTTACGAACTTATAGAAAAAAAACTTTTTTTAAAAAGTACAGTCTTGTTTTTTTAAAAACAGGGTAGAAAAAAATACGCGACTTATCTCAGGTTTTTATGTTTTTTAGACCCTTCAGTACACAAAACATTTAGTGGAAAAATGTTGAAGAAATAAATCCAATATCTGTTGCCCGTTTATTTTTTGACAAAAGAAAAGGTTTTTAATAGAGAAAGTAAAAACAAATTTAATTATTCTTATTTTTTATTTTATTTTTTTTTCTATTTTATCAGACCACGTTTATTCTAGTCACTTCACACATTCTCTATTTGTTCCACGCTTGTTCTTATTTCTTTCCTCTTTTTAGTCTATGTTTCCTTATTCAACTTTTCTTTTTAGACAAACTCTCATTTTATTTCACCTTTCTTTATAGACACTTTCTTGTCTTATATACATCGTTACCTCTACTTTTTTTCTTTTTTTTTATTTTCCGTCTTTTTTATTGCTATCCTCTTTTTATTTCTCACTTTTCTATTTTCCTGCTCTTTTTCTTTCTTTATTCTTTCATTCTCTTTTTTTTATTTTCACTTTATTTACTTATCTCTTCTCGTTAGACACGTCTCATTTTATTACATTTCTCATTTATTACATTTCTCATTTATTACATTCCCCTTTATAGACACGTTCACATGCTATTAACTCGCCCCCTTTTTTAGTCTTTCCCCCGTATTATTTTCTAATACACTTTTTATCTAATTTCCTTTTAATTTTATAGTTTCTTTTTTAACAAATGTTAATTTACATACTTGAAACACTCGATGGGATGGAAGTGAATTTAATAGACACGTGGCAATCTTTAAAAAAAAGAAGTTTTTATTTTATATTTTTCAAAAAAGTTGTTTTTAAATTGAACTTCAATGTTTTCTAAAGTCTTAGAGATTTTTAAAGCTTACATTTAAATTGAGCTTATTAACTTTCAATAGTCCTAACTCTATTAATAAAGACAAAAGCATATACAAAATTAACAAAGCTGACTTTTAATATATTATAATTATATTACTTCCATTATAAAAAACAATAAATGTTTGTTCTTATATTGATTCTATGGCCATTATTGAGTGTTTTATTGAACCAAACGTGTGACAGTTTTTCCGAAATAAAAACAAATGTTATTTTTTTGAACAAAAAAAATATATTTATTGCCCGAAATCGAAATAAATTAAAAGCACTTTAACTGATAAATTGATTTATTTTCCTATATGACAAAACAAACACAGTTGATGTTTATAACAATTATCGTTAAGTGTGTCTTATAAATTTATGATTTTCATTTATATTTTGAATTTAAATTAATTTTTAGAAAAAAATGGCCATGTCTATTCAATCACTTTTGACAACACTTATCTCAGTTATAAACACTGAACCGACAAAAGACGAAAGTAAATCAACCAAAGCACAAGCACAAGAAGTTGACTGCACTATTAATGATAATACCAAAGATAGTGGTTATGTTTCATTCACTATACCAAAAACCATAACAGTTAAAGAAGTTTGGACCACTGTTTATTCTCCTAAAAAGAGCAGTAACACTGATGCAGACAATAAAGACGGTAAATCAGCTACAGGCAAAAAAGAAACGGAAACTGAAAACCCCACCACTACTGCTGATTCCAAATCTAGCGACAAGAAGAGCAGTTCAAAAAAAATTGAGACACTTAGTCTCAGCAAAACATCAGGTGATGCAGATCCAAAAAAACTGGGGAAAAACAAATACATTGTTACCACGAAAGACTCATCTACCATTGTCCAGATTGGATACAGTTCTTTTCATCAAGACAAACTAAGTAAAATTCATGTAAAAGGAGTGGAAGGTAAGGCTGCAGACAAATCAAAAGGGAAGAGCGCTGCCGCGGATAATAAAACAGCCGACGCTGCGGATGATAATGATACAGCTGCTGCTGGTGACGATAAAGAAAACGCGGGTAAGGTATTGGAGTTTGTTTCAAAAGACGGAATTATTATTCATGATGATACCTTGATGAGCCAATCACAAAAAGACTTCGAAGGTGGGAAAACCCCATCTGCTGGGTCTTCTTGGTATAAGTCGTGGTGGTTCTGGCTTATTATCGTGGTTGCAGTTGTTCTTATCGTTTTTATTCTCTCGCAAGTTTGTACAGGATCATCTAGTGATTAAATGAAACGAAATTTTCTGAAAAAACGCTTTTTTTATTATTTATTTTTTTCTCGGTTGGATTTTATTAAAACCCTATGTATTTTTGTAAGCAGTTTTATATTCTGTTACCTATTTTTTAAAAGAAATATACTTATTAAAGAGTTTCACATATTTATATTTATCTTCTTGAAACCGGAAGTCTATGAAGAGTTTCACATATTTATCTTCTTGAAACCGGAAGTCTATGAAGAGTTTCACATATTTATCTTCTTGAAACCGGAAGTCTATGAAGAGTTTCACGTGAATTTTCTTGTATTATTCTTTTAAAAAAAAATTAGTTAAAAAAAATAGAAACTCTTTCTATAATTTATTAGTCTTTTTTTATCAAAAGACTAGATTTTTTAGTTAAAAAAAAGCATAATAGTTAATTCAGAAAACACATTAAACTACAAAATTAAAGGCATAACGTCTTATATAAATAAAATAAAACATATGTTTTTTTTCAATATTTCAATAAATAATGATAAAGTAAGAAACAACGTTTAAAAATCTTATAATTTTGCTAATTCTGTTTCAAAAAATTTGTTTTATTTTTTGTCAAAAATATTTTCATTTGTATCATATATAATATATCTCTGATAAATTAGGTTCTCATTGTGTATCAGATTTGATACATTTAAGGCTTTAAAGACCACAAAAGATTTTATAATAAAAAACTGCTTATTATATCAGGAAATTTATGTTTTAGAAAAACGACAGGTTCACATTAATTTTTAATATTTTCATGACAAAAAACAATTTTAAAAAACATTAAGAAGAATCACTAAGAAAATATAAAAAACACAGATTATATAGTCGAGTCTCAATATCCGGTACATTAAAATTATCCGATACATAAAAAACTGATTGGTTTTCAGTACTTTTTTTTTGATACAGTTTTTTTTAAATATAAACCTGTTTTTATTTCTAAAAAATATCTGCTTTATCTGTTTTAAACAACAAAAACGCTGAGTTGACTTTAAAATAAAAAAAAATATTTGCCGAAGTTATGTTATAAAGCAAGAAAATGCGACCAAATATACGTATGGTTAGCAACAAGTACAATACTTTTTTCTAGAACTATAATTGAAATCAACAAAACAAAAATATAATATTTATTCGTGAGAATAGCAAGAGAACAGGTTCGACTGGAGGTGGATTAAACAACAAAACCAATAAATTTAAATGATAAAAGCTGTATTCAAAAATTTTAGAAAAAGTTCGGGAAGATAATATGTCTGTTACAGATAGAATTCTTCGAGATTTCGTTTGAATATACCATCAAATAAGAACTTATAGATATTAAAACATCTTCATGTTAGTTAAATATATTCAAAATTTAAAAAAAAAATTTTAAAAAAGCATGTGAAAAAAAAGCCGGTCTATTTTATCGCATGTAAAGTTTATTTTAAAAACTTTCAAAATATTATCTGTGAATACAGACTGTAGCGTGAAAATAAGAGTTGCGTGAAAATACGGAGTAATCTATTCTATAGAAAAATTAAAAATGCAGTGAATTTATTTAAGAAGACTGGCGTGAAAATACGGAGTAGGTTATTTTCTAAGTTTTATTATAGTTTTCACTAAAAACAACTTACTCTGTATTTTCACTCTCAACACATAAAAAATAAAAACAATAGATTTGCTTAATCATTTTTCAATTTTTTATATATAAATAACTTACTCCGTATTTTCACGCCAGTCTTCTTAAATAAATTCACTGCATTTTTAATTTCTATAGTAAAGATTACTCCGTATTTTCACGCAACTCTTATTTTCACGCTACAACAGACCACCAAATATTTTCAATTAGGCTGAAATCAGGATCGACATACGAATGTTGTCTCCAGAAAAGTCATTTGTTGAGAGTGGCAATGAAAACGATCATAGTGATTTTAAGATTGACAAAGAAAGAATAACGATATTGTTAGGTTGTTGCTTTATGATATAGAAAGTTACATTTTTATTTAAGGTCGAAGTAAGTGATTAAGAAGTTTTTCGAGTTTAACCACACAAATAAAAATTTTTTTTAACAGAAACAATTTATCCGCATAGATGATTCAATCTCATTTTAATAGATATCTAGAAAAAATAAAAAAATAAGATAGAACAAAATAAAAAAAACCTTATTTTCAATGCGACCAATTGTTCGTCGAATGACTCTTCAGCTTTGAGCCTCTAAAATAATTTTTTCTACTATCAAACACTACATCATTAATCCAACCCTTGAATTAAGAGACAATTCAAGTTGTAAATATGTCTCATATAAGATGGATCATGTTTCTGCTGCATTAGAGTTATTAGGCGAAGATGAAAATTTTAAGGTTAGATTCATAGTAAACATTCACGTAAACACGTGAGTTAATAACGCCTGGAATTCACTTTCGCTAGAAACTATAAGTAAACGTTAGAATTTTGGTAGTCTTCACATAAAGATAGAATTAAAGTTGATGTTATTTATGACGAGTTCGAAAAGAACACTTTAGATTTAATCATTTCTCTTGAAGATCATATATATATTGTTTTAAATAAATATTTCGTTAAAGTTAATGAAAATTCAAACATCAAACTAACTAACAACTGAATCCCATTGCGCTATTTTACATGAAATAGATATATTATATACAAAAAAGGATAGTGTCGTGTAAATTAAAACAGTTGAAGCATCGCATAGACCAGGGAATGCCAACATTAAAAACTGCGGGTTTTTACAGGCCCTCAGATGAATTTTTATGCGGTCGATATAACATATATTTGTAAAAAAATAGACAATTTTTGCTTGACATAGCCCTTTATATATAAACCCTGGGTCAAGAAAATAATAAGACTGTTAAATTAATTAATGATTGTAATTTTCGATCTTTTACGAGTTTTAAATCCTGCCTCTGTAATTTTCCAGAGCCCCTAAGAAAATTTTAATGGGCCCCTTTTGAGCCCCTGAGCTTCCGTTGGCGTTCCCTGTTCTAGACAACTCGAGTTAAAAACATAAACATAGTAATATAAGACCTAAACTTATAGAATCAACAAACGCATAAAAAAGCTATAGCGCACTAATGTCATATACACTTTAGTTTTGAAAAAACGCAGTTAAAAGATCTGATTCTAAAAAGAATATATTATCAGTTCTGACATTTAAAACAGAAAAAATGTTAAACTCTGCTAAACCCGTTTTAACTAACCAATACATTCGCAAAAAGTTGTAACTAGAGAAAGATTAACAGTATATATAATTTAAAACATTTTTAAATTTTTATTAAACACAATAAATACTCTTTAATGCAATCCTTTTCGTCTCATACAGAGAAAGTACTTAATCTGTCACTGTATTATGTCTATATATTTTTATTTCCGATTATTCCACTTGTTGTTTTAAAAAAAGAATCTGTTTTTGTATATACATGCAGATATGGGCATTGTACTAATACGAACTATACGTCTGCACTTTAAAGACTAACTTGCTTATATTTGGTGAAAAAGTATTTGGTTCGGATACAACGTATATATCAGAGCTTGAGTGCAATTGATTGCGATTGAATGTTTCGATTAAATTTAATTGTATTTTATTTAATATTGTCGTAAATTCTTCAAATTCTTGTAATTTTACTGGTATTTTTCAAGAATTTGCACCACCCGTTAATTTACAATTTCTTCTTAATAAAAAACGAGTTATACACGACGCGAAGTAATTTTGAATAAAAAAGAACAGATCCAATATTATAAGTTTAAATGAAATACAATTCTGGTATGTGTAGAGCTTTAATATGAAATACTGAGACCGTATATATATTTTAGACAGTTTTTATTGAGTATAAATTTGACTTCGTAATACTAGAAGTTTTATCTTTTAACGTTTTTTTGTCTTTATAGAAGCTTTTGTTTCTATATATCACGTTTTTAGTATGGTTTTACGATTAATAAAATATTCTTTTCTTAGGTAAACTCAACTTGGCAGTGGGGGAAGCGTCTTTAGTCGTCTTAAACTTGATATAAGTAGTTACATTTGTTGACAAGTAAAAAAGCATATTTTTTTAATATTTTAGTGTTTATACAGGTTGCTTTTATTTGAATGTTAGTTTAAAACTTTTTTGAGAACAAAAAAAAAGTATAGCAAATATTATATCATTCGTTTTGTACATAGAAAATAAAAAACATACAAGAAACATCATTTCTAAAACTTTTCATAAGATCAAAACTTCAGTGTCTATTATAAAAAAGCGTTGACAAAGCTACACATGTTATATTTATATCGTATATAATCCTTCTCTTAATTATTCAATGTTATTTCGAAAGAAGAAAAGACTACCAAAGCAAACATTCTTTTACAAGCTACTGTCTTGTTAGAAAGCGTACTTGTAAAATCAAATT
>SBJP01000839.1:0-10076 GCA_014805705.1 Cucumispora dikerogammari
TAGATCATCTCTATTTTAATTTGCGTATAATAAAAAAACATAAATTTTAAATGTATTCATTTAAAAAAAGTTATACGCAAATTAAAATACGAGGCTACTAAAATAAAAAATGAACAAAAATTATTTTTTATTTAAAAGTTATACGCAAATTAAAATACGGTGCATTTAAAAATACTACATATAAAGAGTACAATAGTGAAAAGCAGTGATAGGTTTTAATTAACAGAAATAAACTTCTGTATATTCAAGATTAGAAAGAAAAAAAATTCAATGTTGTTTTGCATTTTGATTAAATGTTTTTGAACACTATAATGGATTATATATACTGAAGCTTTGTGTTTGAAAAAACTACAGGATATAAAACCTATTTATTAGTGCAGTGTGTTTTTTAGTGTCTAAGATATGAATATATAAGCCATAAATAAAGTTAAAACTGTAAACGGGACATTACTGTGTGTTTATAAAGAGAGGTTAGAGTATAAATCTTTTTTTCAGTTTGTAAAAAAGATAGGAAATATAATATAACTGTAAAACGTGAAACGAAAAAAAACAAGACTGTGTTTGAAAATATATGTTATATTTTTTCAAAAAAAAGAGCGCAGAGAAGCTAGCGACAAATTTGTACTTAAAAATTCAAAGTGAGTGTAAACAAACACAGCGCGCTTTATCAAAAAAAATTTTAAAGATTGATAAAATAACTTTTTGTGTGCATAGAATAAAATATTTAAAAAACACGTAAAAACATACAAGACCTTTGTTTTTAGTCTCACTTTTGTTACAAAAAAAACTATAGAAGTGTTATGCTGAGAAATATAAAAAAACGAAGCACATCTTATTATCTTGCGAGTGTACCAGTATTCTGTGAAAAAGCTTAATTAAGACAGGATTTATTTTCATAAAAACTAACGAATTATATGTTCAAAAAAATGTTTACAGCCAGAAATGATCCCGATCATATGTTTAGATGTGTTTCTTGGAGAATTAGAAAAAAGTTAAAAATAATAAGAAAAGTCGAAATTTTTACACTTCTAAAATTTTCGTAAGTTCAAAGATAATAAAGGCAAAATAGACTACAACAGTGTATAAGTGTCTTTTATGTGTCGTCTTTGTAGAGCGAGCTTTTAGTTTATATATTAAAATTTTCCATTTAGAAAGGGATTAAAATATTTTCAGTATAATTCAACGAAAACAAAAACCATTGGTGTTGTAGTATTGTCATGTGCGACGGTCTATTAAAAATTGTTTTTTATTAATGATAAAACGACAAAAACTATAAGCTCATTGTCGAAAAAAAACAATTTTTTTTAAATAGTCCCAGAAAAAACGATTGTATAATATAAGTTGAAACCTGTTAAAACGAACTTTAAAATGTTATATACCGCAGATTAATTTACATATTACTGATGGAAAAACAAAAAAAACAAGAAGCTATCGTATTGTTTTGTTTAGTTTAAACTTTATTTACCACTTAAGTGTTTTTTTTTCACTCTATTTTAAACTTTTGATGATTTTTTGAAACCCTTCAACCAACGAGTCGACTTAAGTAAAGTATAATAACAACAAAATAAAATAATGCATATATGCAAGTTAGTATTGATGTTAAAAATAGTTTGATTTCCTGTGTTTTTAGTAACAAGATTTGTGAATGAAAAGAATAAAAAATGCTGTTTCTTTAAACTTATGTGTATATCGCAAAAATCTTTATATTTATATGTATATCGCAAAAATAGAGAAACTTTTTTATATTAGCGAAATAAAGAAATATAAGAGAAAACTCTATGTTTCAACATAATGTGTTATATTTTTTTAAAGCTCTCAAAAAGTTATCATTTATTTAAAATTAAGCTAAAGATTTTGCTAGTTTAAGAAACATAATGTTTTTTTTCGAATATATAGAACATAAAACAACTAGTATCAACACACTTTCACTTTCCAGTATAATTATGTTTATCAGGAATATATCTGAGGTTAATTAAGAACAGTTCAATCAACTAAAGCTTGAAACAAACAACATTTTTATGAGGGACCCTGCTATTAAAAAACAAACATACACTTTAAAGATGTCCTTGTTTGTAAAAATAAAAAAATAAAGATTCGCAGGACCTATTCATTAAAAGGATTGGCTTGAAAAAAGATAAATATAAAAAGATAAACTGAAAAAATGTAAACTAGAATGTTATATTGTATAAACTCGCACAATATTTGTTTTCCGAAAATAATGTTGATTATTTTTAGTTATTTTTTTATAAATTTATGTTATCAATAAAACCTGCTTATTCTAATAATTATGCGTGTCACCTATATTTGTCATTTAAAAAAGGTGTTAACTACACGTTTCACATATATGATACATGTAAAAACCAATATTCCGACGTGTCACATATATCATACAAGAAAAAACTAAACCATTCACAAGATAGATACCTATCCTATGCTATATAAAAAATAATTTTAAGTGAACGTGTTTTATATATAGCATTAGAATAGCCACGAATGTTTTTTATAAAAAATATTTGAAAAAATGTGAAATTTTAATAACTTTCCTGATGTTTTCAAACATTTTCTTAAATTTTTTTCATATTTCTGAGCATTATTCGGCAAAAAATGGTTTGGGCAAGAAAGCGGGAAACTAAAAAGTTATATTAAAAACAAAAAAACATGAAAAACACACGATAACTTAGCGAAACAATCAAAAAACAAAGAAAGAAAACTGTTTTTGTATTTAACGGGTATTTTGAGAATTCTTTAAAGTGTTAATATTGTTGAAAAATTGTAGTTTTGACACTACACCATCGCTATAACGATTTTATTGAGATTTGATGAGTATACTCGTGTAAAAAACAGAAAATATATATTTAAACCACTTCTTTTTTTTGTGACGCAATGCAAAGATATGTATAAACCGATTATTATGAATAAAAAAATAAAAAAACTATTAAAGCATGGGAGAAAAAGATATTACTCTTTATTCATTTTAATTATTCTTAGAAACTTACGAAAAACTTTTGGGTTTCACATCTCTTTCTTGCGGCTTTAATAGTTTTTTATTTTTTTATTCGTAATATTAGTTTATGCAGGCCCTCTGTAACTCATCTGTAGAAAAAAAAGCATGTTTATTTACGTATGATGTTAGTTGATCACCTATAATAAACAAATAAAACACGAATAAAAAGTCGATTATATCTCTATATACGCTGTTTTTGATATAATAAAGAGGTTTTTTGTACAAAAAGAAAAAATAAATAGAAGGCATTAATGAAACTGTAGAAGGGAATGAAAGCTGTTTGAAAAAAAAAAGAAAGAACGCATGATAGAGTTCTTAAAAACATTTTCTAACCGGAGAATTTAAAAAAGTCTAAAAGATTTATTGTAGAACTTGTGATAACTCGATATATGATCAAGCACAAGGCTATAATCACCAGATATGTTAAGAAAGCTATCTTTATCATGATATATCGTTAGAAAAGATACTTAAACGTCAAAATATAGATTATTTATGTGAGACGATAAATCGCTCTCAAAACGACGTTGGCTTTAAAGATAATTCTATTCGCTTAAAAAATATGAAACCCGTGTCATATTTGAAGCAATACTTCAGATAAATAAGTAAAAATTTAATTGAAGAATCAAAATACTATATGAAGTAAAGTTAAATTTTTTTTGAATTTCTTGTGCAAACTTCGTTTTTTATAGTCTTCCAATAAGTTTTTTTTAATTGTTTTTTTAAATTAGATATTACTTTATTTAATACTCTAGAAAACCAACTTTTGCTTTTTTTTTTCTTAAATTTTCTTAAGTTTTTTTTCTATTTCCAAACAGCACTTCAGATGTTTTTTTTCACGTTACTATATCTGTTTGTTTTTTCAAGCTTTTTTTTCTAATTTTTTGAGTTCCACAAACAGTTTGTTAACTTGTCCTTTTTTTTAAACAGTTTTTGGGGATCTTTTTTGAAGTTTTCAAACAATTCTTAAAATCAATCGCAATTTTCAAGCATTTTTTTAAAACTTTTTTTCTGCTTTTCGACGGCTTTTGAAATTTATCTTTGATTATTCAAACATTATCTTAAATTTTTTTCGTTTTTTTTAATAATTTCTTAAAAATTTTAACTTTGAAAAAACAACGAATTCAAACAACACACGAAGAAGTTTTATTTTTTTAAACAAGTCAAAAAAAACTACACTCCTCCAAGAATTTAAATTTTTTTTCTTTTTAAACGTTTTTAAAATAAATTAAGAGTTTTGAAACAGAAACTAAAAAAATTTTAAGATCCCAACATTTTTTTTTTCGTAAAAACTTTAAAAATAGAAAAATGTTATTTTGTAAAAGTTTATTTAATGCAAAAGCTTATTCTTTGTACAATTAATTTTTAAAATAAATATATTGTTGAAAAAAATTATTATAATAAATAATATATTTGAATAATTTAAAAAAAAAGTCAAGCGAATAAATGAATAATAAAACTATAGTGAATAGTGTGTACGTTCTAGGTGTTCTGATATCTATTTAGGGTACTGGTTAACTTGTGCTTCCCCCTATCCAATTTTTGCTTTCCTTATTAATTATTGTCCCCCTAATCAAATATTGCACCACCCCACCAAAAAACTTTACTTTTCACTAAAAAGAACGATCGAAAACGAAACGAACAAACTAAACAAACAAACGAAACGTACAAACGGAACGAACAAACGAAACGAACAAACTAAACGAAACGAAATTCTTGTTTTTTTTAGTAAGAAGAACAATAATTGGTTGTGGAAACAATAATTGGTTAGGGGAACAAAAAAAGGTAGATGGCACAAGTGTATCGGCACCTGATTTAGCAGTAAAAAGTCAAAAACAGTTGAACAGTATTTGCCATAAATTTAGAAAAACTTTCAGTAAAGTAATCAACGAAAGTCATAGATAAAAAAACCTCCTTTTTTTTAAAGCAAAATTTTTTTTGATTTACATAAAATTTTAATACAGTCAAACTTTTTAAGCTTGCTTTTTTTGTTTATAAAAAAATTGGTAAGCTTTAGAAAAACAATATGTATTCATAAAAACATATTTGCTTTTTAATTAAGTAATTTAGAATTAAATCTAGAGATCGTTATGTTTTCCGATCATTGTGTTTCCTATAATCTTTATGTTTTTGATAACTGCTTCAAAAAACCGACTACTTTCAAGCAAATGCTCTTTTAGTTCACAAAAAATTTTTATTGTCTCTTTTAAGTTTTTTTAACTTTAAATACTTTCACTTCTTTAATTGTTTTATCAACCTCATTATCATCAGTTTTTCAAAGATAAGCACATCGTCCGCTTCACTTAATAAAAAATTATTACGCTCGAGTATAATTTCGAACAGTTTATATTGTTTAGCTAAATCTAAGAGAACTTTTTTTTCGATTTGAAAACCACATAGATTTCTATATGAATTACCGAGTTTTTGATATTTACATTAGCAAAGTTATATTCGGCTTTTTTCTAACAGTTCTTAATAGTCGTTGAAGTCACATCACCCCACGCCCACTTAGTGTATATTATTGAATCTTTGATATTGATCGACTTATATAACTCACCTACACTAATATCTTTATTTAAGCTTATAGAAACCTTTTTCATTTGATATTCATGAAACTTGGCTTTAAATTTACGAGCTATTCCGCTATCTAAATGATGAGTATCTGACGTCGGTTTTTAGAGTAAAAAAACAAATTCTATATTACTCGGGCTGTATGTTATCTTATGAGAGAGATAATTGTCTATTAAAATGAAATCTTCTTTTTTTGTCTTTTTTTTTGCATTATCAAACTTCAATAATCAAACATTAAACATACTGATCGTCATTTATGTCTTTTGATTACTTTTATAGCGAGTAAAATATTTAACAGCAAATTTTTTAAAACACGAAGGTTTTTTTGATTTACAGTGAACAGTCGGTAAAATTTTATCAGTCACGTCCATGTTTGTACACAACAACGTGGCTTTATTTTTATATTATTCGTCACTCAGTTTTATCTTTGTTAACAGTCTATAGAAGAAAAACATTTTATAAAATAAAACTGTTTCACCTCAACTATATATCTCTTATGATATGCAGTTACGCATTTTTTTTAATGAAACATATCATTTTTTGAACCGACACTTGCCAATTTAAAATTTTCTTCAGATAATATTCTCCGTTTAAAATTATTTCTGCCATTAAATTTATCTAACCACTCCGAGAAGCCTTTGAATGTTGCAATCGAATGTTTTTTGGCAAATTTATGTGCTATTATCAACAGGAATCTATTAGACAAATTCCCCATCTTTTGCTTCTATCACACCCGCGCGTTCCTTTGGTTTTGAGGCTATTATTCTAGACGCCAGGTCTTTTTTAACACTCTTCTTGTTTGGTTCTCAGCGACGCATTTACCAATTTCAGAGTTTTGTGAAATAAATTGTGAACGTTTTTTTTTCAATAGATTTTTTAAAATTGAAAGCGAACTTTGAAGCTACCGGTCGTGTGGGGCCTTTGAAAACTGTAAACAATACAAACGTTGCTTTTCTTTTTTTCGATCTAAAGATTTTTATTTGTGAAACTTGTTTTTTTTTCACGCCAAGAAAGTGACAAGTTTTAGAAAAAGATTTGTAATTAGTCAAAAACAAGAACTTGTTTCAAATCTTAGGGGTAGTAACTATTTGAGCTTTCATTGAATCACAATTAGTTTATCTTCAAAAAATTTACACCATATACTATTTGTTGGTGGTTTTACTTTCATTTATTTCAGATATTTTATTTTGTTTTCATTTAAAGCTTGTTAAAAATAGAATATTCGGGTATAAAAGAATTTGTTTTACTTTAATTGAAAGTACTTGGACGTCGTGAAATATCCTTGTGTTACAAAAATGTTTTTTTTAGTGATGTGCATTGTAGCAGTTTAGATACACAATAACCCATAGAATATATTCAGTGAGTAAAATATGGAAAGAACGATCAGTGAAAAATTGCTTTTTTATAACAATCTCATGAACGTGTGTATTAATGTGTTTTTGGGGAAAATTATCGAAATTAATGTAAGCGCTTGCTCTATATGTTAGATGAATTAAGTCTTAGAAAAAGAAACTAAAAAGGCTAAATAAAAGTGATGAAGATATCGAAAAAGTTGAAAAAACGCATACATGTTTAAGACACGAACTGCTGTGTACCTTTCGCATATCTTTTTATTCTCTAGAAGAAATACTGGAAGTCTTATCATATAAACGATTAAAATATTTTAATACTAAATATAACAAAAATTAATCCTTTCTCATCTACTCAAATAACATAATCTGAAAACTTCAGGGCAGTTATAAGGTCGATTTTAAACAACTTAAAAAAGGACAAGCTTTTTTTCTAATTTGTATTTAGTTTGTGTGTTTTTTTTATTTTTAATTCTAAAATGCGTGTTATTCTGTTTACAGTTTTTTTCGTATGAAAGTTTGTTTTTTGAATGTGTTTTTCGTTCTATGAATATTATCGTTTTTTTATAAGTATAGCGGTAGATGTCTCTACTTCGTGAGCCAGTTAAAAAAGCTTAATGTTTCTGGAAAGTAAAAGACGGCTTTCAAACACCTGGCTTCTAAAAAGTAGAGACCTACAGTGAAAAACGTTAATAATATCAAAAAAAAAACACGCAGATTAATTTAATCTTCGACATTGAAATAAGCTCTCGAGTTCTCGCGATAGAGTTTTTACGATCGAGAAGAAAGTTTCATCGTATTATTTATTGCGATAAATGCAAAAGCTATATAAACATTATTAATTTCTAAACTAGTCATTGCGGATAGCGGCGGAGTATATATGCTACAAATGAATTTGTAGAACAAAAATGTCTTTACTTAAAAACACACTCTTTGTCGAATCAAAAGTCGAAGTTCATTTTTTTCCTGCGTGTAATACCTAGCTATTACACTTATCTTGATCACTCCCGACTACGAATATTCTATAATCTAAGATAAACTACTTTAATAGAAACAATAAATAAGAGATTAGATCTACTTTAACTTTTTTTTTAAAGCATTGCATGCGACAAAACACATCGTGGGAATTGATGTCTTAAAAAAAGCTAAGCGTGAAAAATTCAACCTAAAAAAAATGCATCTAAAAAAACATAAAGCAAAAAAAAGAAATCTGAAAAAAAATGAACTTAAAAAAGAACCTAAAAAAAAGAACCTAAAAAAATGAAACTAAAAAAAAGAACCTCAAAAAATGAACTTAAAAAAATGAACCTAAAAAAATAAACCTAAAAAAATAAACCTAAAAAAAGATGTAGTTGAAAAAAATATACCTAAAAATAAAGTATCTGAAAACACATGAACATAAAAAAACTGCGCATGAAAAAAACTGAATCAGGAAAAAATTGAATCTGAGAAGAAATGAACCAGAAAAAACGACCAGGAGAAGAACAAAAACATTTTTTGAAAAAAACCCTCGATTAACGCGAGTTCTGAATTTTTTGCTCTATGGTTTTTTAAAAGTTATGCTTTTTTTTAATTACATCTTTCTTACGAGTACAAAAACCTTTTGAGTTTGATTTTTGCGAAGTTTTTCTTGATTTGTGATGATATTTTCTTTGATTTATTTATTATAGTTTTTTTGCTAATCAGTTTTAAGTGGCTCCCAAGATAGAGACTTGCCAAAGATTAAGATAAATCTTAACAAAAGGAAGATTTGGCCACGTTATTTCTTTATAAAATATCGACCAAGAAAAGAATAAGACTGTTAAATTAATTAATGATTAGGATTTTTGATTTTTTACGGCTTAAAAATTGCGCCTAGGGTATTTTTTAGGATCTCAAGAAAATTTACATGGCCCCCTTTTGAGCCTCTGTGCTTTCGTTGACGTTCATTATTTAGAAAATATAATAGTAAATGTTTTTTATATAATCTTGATTTAACGTGATTAAATGAGAATATTCGCTTATAATGTAGTTTTTGTTTTTATAAAAAGCTTGAGTAAATGAAACTATATTATATAACATGTTTTCAGTCCCATATAGTTAAAAATACGAGGATTTGCACTATTAAACGATAAAAACAGGGATATCCGTTATTATAAACATTTTTATGAATAAATATAAACATACTGGAGCAGGTCTTACGTTTGAGAGCCATTTGAAATTAATTAGTGTTTTTGGTCAAAAAGTTCAATTTAATTAAGCTGGCTTCCAAAGTAAACACTCTCTTCGAAAAACGCTTATAATACTAAAAAAACAAAAAAAACATGCAAATTAATTTAAGCTTTGACAGCCCTGAAACAAGATAACGAGACTAATCGACAGTGTTTCTACGAACTAGAGAAAAGCTTCCACACATTATTTATTGCAAAAAATGCAAATGTTAAATGAACATTATCAAATCCCAACTCACTATGAAGGAGTCAATAAATATGCTACAAAAGAACCTGTAGAGCAAAAATGTCTTTATTTAAAAATACTTTTCTTAACGAACCCAAGTCATAGTTCAGCCTTCCCCACGTGCAATCTTCAGCATTGTATTTATATCGACAACCTCCAACTAGAAATATTCTGTGATTTAGTCCGAACTATCTTAATAAAAATAAGAAAGAAAACAACATATCTATCGAAACCCTATTTTCATTAAGTCTTACAGATGACAAAATAATCGTGTGAATTGATGTTTCAAGAAAAACTGCACCTAAAAAAAACTAAATTTGAAAAAACTGAACTTGAAAAAAACAATTCTGCAAAAAAATAAACACAAAAAAACCAAATCAGAAAAAAATGAATCTTAAAAAAAATGAACCTAAAAAAACCGACTTGTAAAAACTGAACTTGAAAAAAATAAACCTGCAAAAAAAATTAACTAGCAACAAAATGAACCAGCAAAAAAAATGAACTAGGAAAAAAAAAGAGCCTGCAAAAAAATGAATCTTAAAAAAAATAAACCTGCAAAAAAATAAATCTGCAAAAAAATAAATCTGCAAAAAAATAAACCTGCAAAAAAATAAACCTGCAAAAAAATGAACTAGAAAAAAAATGAACTAGAAAAAAAATGAACTAGAAAAAAAATGAACTAGAAAAAAAATGAACTAGAAAAAAAATGAACTAGAAAA
>SBJP01000840.1:0-10057 GCA_014805705.1 Cucumispora dikerogammari
TAAAACCTATTCATTCTGTTATTAATACATTATAAAGAAACAAGAGTCAAACAAAATACTTACAGCAATAAAAGACTAGTTGTATGATCTCGTCACATCTAAAGAAAGATAGTTTCTTTTAAACCACAGAGTTGTCTTGGATCTGTAGTCGTAACTTATTTAGAAGAAAGGAACCATTTGCTTTTATTGGTTTCGTAACATTTGATCGAATTATCGCGTGATTCGTTTCCAACTATGTTATAAAGAAATTCATTGACGATGTTGAGCTTCACGCGGATTCGATAGGGTTTTTGTTCAGAAATAATGTGTCTTTTTAAGTAAAGAAAAGCCTGTGTGTCCTCTTGTTCAGAAAGGTATTGAGATGATGTTACATGAGATTGAACGAGAAATGAAGCTATGTATTTCTTTTTTGAATAAAATTTTATGGATAAAAATGCCCTTGAAGCTTTGATAAGTGAAGATGGATTACATGTTGTTCAAAAAAAATTCGTAGGAAAAGCTTTTCACCCAGGAAGTTTGACTGATAAATGCATAAGTAACAGCAACCAACAAATACAAGCAATATATATACAACTGAAAGCTCAAGTTCCGATCTAAAAACACTTATTCTAAAAAAAATTTTAAAAATTAATCACACATAAATCCTTTTTCAAACAAAAAACTTGAGTGCCGAGTTTAACAAAAACTTCTCGAAACAATTAATACACGTATCGCTGCCATAGACAACATGTATCCGCTACAATCATAATTCAAAACTCAATTGATTCAGTAAAAAACTCTTTTATCGTCCACTACAATCGTTTTTATAAAGTAACTTGCCCTACACGAGTTCGGTAATTATGTATTACAGTACATAATAAACAAAGAAGCTTAATTAATTTTCAAAATAACTTCCATGATATCTCAAGATATATTAATCTATTCAACACACCAGTTTGCAAGTAATGTTAGTGAAAAATCAATAATGAAAGGAGACGATAAATCAAAAGCAACCAGAGTTAACATGCCTATAGGCCAGTTGACTCCGAACAAAAGACCCAAACTGCTTGAATACAAACAATATAAAAAAACATTTAATATTAAAAATACTGAATAAGTTTTATGTAGGTAGCTCTTTTCTCAATTCAATTAGAGGTACTTTGAAAAAGCTCTTAATCACAAACCTGTCCCAACTTAATGTTTAAGCTTGATAGCGAGCACTGTAAACAATCCAAACTCTATGTAGTAATAACAATGATACAAAACTGAGGGAAATACAATAGAATATAAACACAGACGAAATGATAAATGATCCAGATACTAGAAAAGTTTTAAAAAAGAAGAAAATATTAGATTATGATCAATATTAAAGTATTATAATAAAGAACAGTTCTATATCAAACTAGAAAATTTCAAATGTGTTTTTAAATAAAATTTTTTCATTATTGTTTTTTTTACTTTGTTTTTTTCCTCTCAATCTATTTGAAGTTAATTTAACGTGTATTATTTCTCTCTATTAATTTTCTAATTTATGGGTATTTGATGAAGTTTTCAATATATAATATTATAACGTTTTTTCAAAACAATTGCTTAATTTACATAATTAAACATTCGTTCTCTTTTAATTCTACGTCTAACATTTTCAATACATTTATAATAGAATATAGAAATGAAAATCAGATAACTAATAAAAATAAGAAAATTGTTTTTATATATCTACTAACAGCGATAAAAATTATTTCCCCATTGTTTTCTTTGTTTTTTTTGTTTAATTTCACTCCACACTATCTAAAACTGAAAAAAAACATAATTACTGATCTTTAACCGTTGATTTACGACAGGTTTTAACTTCTTTTGCTTTTTTTTAGAAATATATTGCCTTTTTGATTTTCACCAAATCCAAATCGTTTAGTTTCAAAAGTTATAATTATATCCTGATTCGCATACCAACAGGAAATTTTACATATAATTCTTATTTTAAAATCAGTTATACTAATTTTATTCTTATTCTCAGAATTTCTCTGAAGTAATTAGTTCTTGTCGTTTTATCACTTTCTAAAATGAATTCTTTAGTTACAAGACGATCACAAACCACATTAAATAAAGATGAAATGCATGATTTAAACCAACTACGTGAAAATTAAAATACATATATAAAATTCGTTTTCGTTTGCTCTCTATTAATGTTATAAGCCTTATAGCTATTAAATACAAAACCATTATCATACCTACAAATTCCTAAATTATCAATATATTTAACAATTTCTGAAGAGCTACAATCAACACTTTCATAAACAAAGCGTAAACTTCCAATATACATAGTAATTTCTATACGCCGACATGTTTTGAAATAGTCAAATTCTAATTTATATGAACACTCGTTTTTGAAAAAATCGCTATTTGTCCGATCCTTGTTTTTATTTACACAGTTTATTATTTTCAAATCGAACTTTCCATCCCCTGAATGATCATCATAAATGAATATGCTTATTAAGTTGTAAATTAAAGAAAACAACAGTTTTTTATTTCAAAGATTTATTTTTTTTTCTATTTACATTTTAATAAAGAGGCTAACGTGGAAATATGTTCTATAATAAAAAACAGTTTTTTGTATACAAAAATCGAAGATTTAATATAGGACATGTTTTCGCGACTTTTTGTTGAAAATGTGTACTATATTAAATTAATAAATTTTCTAGTTAAAAAAACGATTTTTATTATAAAACATATTTTCACGCCAGCCTCTTAATTAAAATTTAAATGAAAAAATGTTCATTTAAAAAAAAACATGTTTTCACACCAGCCTATTAATTAAAATTTAAATAGAAAAAATGTTCATTTAATATAGAACACATCTTCACGCCACATATATTTTATATAAAAAAAGATTTTAATGACAAAGCCTTGCACATGTCTAATATACAATCCTCGTCCATATTTTCAAGATTATCTTAATTAATGAAATTATACTATAGTTTCAATTTATCAAAAACATTTACGTAAAAGTTAAGACTAATATACTAAATCTATATAATTACTATTTTAATTATCGTAAGCAGATGTAATAAACATTTAAGTCACGAAAAAAATATATGAAAAAGACACGATCAACGAATTAACTAAAAAAAATAAATGAAAAAGACACAATCAACGAATTAACTAAAAAAAGCGCCCAGAAAAAACAAACAAAAAAAAAACCATGAGAGTTTTTTAGACTTTATGGTGGAAAAGCGAAAAATCAATAGAGTTTGTTTATTTAAAAATATTAAAAAGGTCCATTTATATATTTAAACTATAGAGAGGGTATAAGTGCCGGAAACTTTATTTTTATGATCACGATTCTCTGGTTTATGTACATGTATTTGATTCAAAAGAATGTTTATTTTATTAAATTAATCTAGACACAGATTATATATTAGTAATATTTCAAGTAAATGTGAAAAAGATTTGTTTTAGCTTTTCAAAAAAAACGTATATTTTCGAAATTACTTATATTAAACTCAATCTAAAAAAAAGTTTGTTAAAATTAAAAAAAAACAAGTTTGATTTTCGAAAAAATACCTGTTTTTTATAATTAAGTTCCGTGTGCTGTCTTAAATAATTCTTTTCTAATATAAGTGTAAAGGCTGAATTAAAAATTTAAATATCTATAGAACCTATTGATTCGTATAAAGATCGATATTCTAGCTTTAACTCTTGAAAAATTAAGATACATGCCAATATTTTTTTTAGATATTTTATACTTTCAAAAATTACAATCTTTTTACAGAAATAACTTATTAATGCATAAAGTTAAAACCACCTTCTGTTTTTTGATTTGTGTTTTTGATAAAAACGAGCTGAGTTAACGTTTTTAAAAAAAATTAAATACAAGCTTTTTTTTATTGATTTTTGTATTATAAGATTTTATATTTCACGTTATAATAGTTTTGAAAACATTCCATATGTATTCGGTGTAGATATTGGCGTATGCATCTATAATCTATATAAATCAATAATCTATATATTTCTATAATCTATATAAATCAATAATCTATACTTTCTTTATATATTTTCTGATCAAATAACTTTTACATATATGTAATGAATTTATAAATTAAAAACTCAAAAAGTGACATTTTATATTTTTCTATAAAAATATAATGAATCTATAATACACAATAGACAATGTAAAAAATATCATTTCACATCGAAATTAATATATGAGTTTTACGTTTTGTAACGGTGTTAAAAAAAAATTAAAAACTTAAAAATTGTATATTTATATAAAACGTATAACGTAAGAAACATGCGTCTTTCTAAAAATAAACTTTCATATCTAAGTATTACACAAGGTCTTACTGACTTTCGGTTTTTTTTTCACAGGCAATTAATATATATATCAAATCGAAAAAACTTTACGCGTTAACAAACGAAAATAAACAAAACATAACTTATTAACAATTTAAAGATCTGTATTCTATCAAAATATGACAAAATATCTAATAAATAAAACATAACTTATAAATAATTTTGATTTTAAAATTTTTTTGATTTAGCTAAACTTGAAGCTATTCCGCAAGTTTCACATAAGAAAAATAGTTATATTGAGACCCTGATTTTCGATCCTATCATAAATAAACATAAGGTGTGAAATAACATAAAACAAAAACAAACTATAAAATTTTATTAGTTTATAATGCAAAAGTTATTAGACACCCGTCTACAGTTCTTTAACAGTATAACAACACGCCATATGTATAATCAAAAAAAACGTAGTAAAATTCATGCTGTGTCACACATTCGATTCTATATACTAACGTCTCAGTTTAAATCAATATTGAAACTTAAATGGGCCCAAAAATCATTTTATAAATCACAATTTGCTTTTATAGAAAACATTTTGGTTAGATTTTCATGTATTTGTTTGTTTTATGTTACTGTGACTTAGAAAAAAAAGCTTAAAAATAAATACATCTATAATCTATAAAACTAAAAAAAACATCACTAATATTATAAAAGACTACTTTAATAAAGGCATCAAAAGAGAGTGTTCAATAAAATATAAAAGTTTTTTAAATTTTTTTTTTAAAAACAAAGCTATATTAATAAAACCTGGAATTAAGAAAAAGCTTATACATATTTTTTAATTGAATAAATTATAAAAAATAAGAAATATCATTAAAGTTTTTATTATAAAATATAAAAATGTAGTGTCATATATAACGCATGATTTATTTATTAAAAAATTTTAGTTTTAAAAAACGATCGTTTAATTGTATATGAGAGGCGGTAAAAGTTGAAATATATTAACGGCTCTTGTTTTTATGTGTTTTTTTTATATCAAATCTTTTTTTGGTCTCTATATGATGGAATATTTTCTTTTTATGTTATCTTAACCTTCCGAGCGCAATATTTTATTTTTTGTGGGTTATATATTATCAAAACTCTTAGCAGTGTTAAGGTATAACTCTAATCTCAATTATGTAAAGATAAATATATATTATACATAATTTTTAATAGATGTATAAAAACATAAAATTAATCAAAAAAACACAAATTTTTTAGAAACACAAAAAACTTTTTTTATAATTTTTTGCTCTGGGAAACTTTTTATCTTTATTTTAAAGTCAATAAGAACTGAAAAATTTATAATTTTAATATAACTTTTACACCCATGAGCCAGTTTTTGCTTAAATACCCATTTTAAGCATCGTTCTTTTCGGTTTTTACCTCTTATTGTGTGTAGGCTGCGGGGGTTGTTGATGATATAAATTAGGCTATTTTTTTATCACTCAAAGCATTAAGAAAATAAGTTGGTTTATAATCATATGTTATTTCACTTTTTAAAAATTTTTTAATCAGAGTTTAGTTGCTTTTAAGAAATAATTGTCTTCTCAATGCGTCTCGATCGTTTATATATTTTTGTTCATTTGAGATAGCGTTAGATTCATAGAAGTATATGTGTTCTTAATATAAAGCACACGTTTTTTTATTATAGTTTTTCATTAAAACTTCAACTATAAAAATTGACGTTTTCAATAATGAGTGTATCTCAAAAGCATAAACATAACTTTTGAATATTCGCAAACATATACATAAAAAATCATATATATTAGACTCAACGGCATTATATGTTTTAAGCCCTAGCTTCTCTTCCCCCAGACATGTTACTTTGTCGCAGCTTAATTCTTTTCCAAAAAAAATTTCTTTTAAACGCACTTTTTACTAATCTTATTGCGCCACCTGTTATAGTTGCTTTTTTTTCAGTATAGTTTTTACTGTCTTTTTTTGTATATAAGCAAGTAGTCGTTTTAAAAAATCGAGACTATTTGTCGACACTGTTCTACAAGCTATTGATTCGTCGCCAAATATTAAATATGCCAGCAGTATTTGTCATAATTAGTACGTTTGACAGTTGAAATATATAGTCTTGATCGATATAAACAACGCTGTTTTTTTTTGACTTTAGAAACTAGCCATATTTATTTAGTTGTTGCTTAGACTTTAATATGATTAATGGAATTATCCGTAAAAACTTTGTTAAAAAAAATCAACTGTGTATCTCCAGTTGCATCTAATATTTTTCTTATGAAATCCCAAATAAATATTGTTATCTGATATTATATTCTTGCCGTGTTTTAAATTCAAAAAAAACTTTAAAAAAATTTACAGCCGACGAAAAATAATTCTCGAAATCTTTCCGAAGAGATGTCGATGTTTTCTTAAAAACAATTTTATTGTTATTTTGTTCGCCATCGAAGTTCGTTTTGTAATCTTCAATGAGACTTTTCTTCAAACGACATCTTTATTTTGTAGTCATCACCATTTTTTTCAATAATTTACAAAACATATAGATCGATCAAAGATAAAAAACGCAAGTTTTTGGCGAAGTAAAACACAATAACTCGATTTAAGCAAGATTGTTTACGCCAAAACTTAAAGCGTTTTATAATTTCTCACAGTTCTCTTTCTGAAAATTTTGATATTTTTTGATTAAATAAAACAGCCAAAACAATCTACAAAAACAGTCATCGAAGACTGCGTAATATTTTAACGAATCTCAACCCAGCGCACCTTCTTCGTGTTTTTTCAAAAGAAATTTTGAATAACCTACGTAAAAACACTTTCGGGCAATTGCAGAATCAATTTTGAAAAGTCTTATAAACTTTTAAAGCTCTCATAAATATTACACGTATAAAATTGAATTTATGTAACAAACGAAAGACGTTAAACAATAAGATTTGTGTATATTTATGTCCGTTTAAACATTCAAAAATAGTTAGGATAATTTTATCATATTTGAGAGTATTAGGATTTTGAAATTATAAAATGAGAACATCTCAGGAACTCTATTTAAAAAAAACAATATGAAAGGCCAAATCGTAACTTGAACTAGAAAATTAAACTTTGTAAATTTGTATTAAATATCCAGAGATGTAAAAACAAGCTCGATATCGAAACATAAAAGCCTGTACTTGAATATCCGAACACAATTACAGAACTTCGAAACTCGCACCAAAAAACGTAACGAGAAATTTACATAAAATCTAACTTAAAAAAACAACCCGACTTTGACCCTTAAAATTGTAATCATAAAATGATTCTGTAAAAACGATTTAAAAAATAAGATCTGAAAAATCTAAACTTAGAAACTGCATCTAAATTTCGCCTAACATCTGAATCCCGAAAATCTAGACTCTTAAACTCAACCCTAAAAACAAAACAAAGAATCGCATTTAAAAAACGAACTTTAAAAAACCAAACTTTTAAAAAACTGAAACTTAAAAAACGGAACATTAAGAAACCGACTCTTAAAAATTAGACACTTAAAAAACCGACTTTTAAAAAACCTCAATCTTAAAAAACCGAACACTAAAAAAAACCTAAAAAGTCGGCCGAAAAAAACCACCGTTTGAAACTGACACCCGAAAACCCGCATTTGAAAATTTGAATTTAAAACCTTGTTTTAATATCCTATGTTAAATCCCAACATATAACTTATTTTATCATTTCAGTTTTCGAATAAGTCTTTATGTTTCGTCTTTTCAGGATTATCTTTTCAAGTTCGCCTCACTAAGTTGGTTTTTTCAAGAATATTATAGGTTTCTTTTTTATGTTTTTATTTACGAAATCGTTTTTGCAAGTACAATGTCTTAGATTGATGCATATCGTCAATATTTTGCGACGTCGCGAATGATATCATTTTCTTGTTTAACAATACAGCGACACATGATCTTCGCTAAAATTTAGTTTTTTTTTATTGGACTATGCCGAGAACGCTGTGACGTGAGAGCGCAAACTTTCGATGTATACATTTCATCCTGATGAAAATGTTAATCAAGTTTCGTAATCTATATAAACAACTTTTCAATCTCTTTCGTCCATTTCAATAATTTCTATAAGCAGCGTTTTGGGTTAACGATTGGTTTCCAGAGTTTCTATCTTAATCTTTTTTAGATAGAGGACAACGGTCGGCCACAAAAACTTATATATGCACTTTTTGGAATGAAAGCTTAGATTCAAGAATCTCTAAAAGCATCTTTTGACTGTAATTGTCAAATTTAATAATTTATAAGGTAGTTTCTGAAATGTAAATAGAAAACGATTATAGAGAACACACCAAGTCATGTAATTATTAGATAAGAACCACTCTCTGAGTAAAAGTGAAGAGAAGAAACTTTTTTTCTACAATATAGTTTGTTTTCGTTATATCTTTTATGCATTTTTTAAATAATTTAAAACAAAAAAAAACAGATAAACTGCCAGTTTATTTAAGCGCATATTAAAACTATAAACGAAGTACTGTAGTTTTTTAATTGCTTAAGTTGATTGTAAGTCAATATTTAAAAAAACAAGCTACAGTCTTGTTTTATCTGAGTTATTAAAAAAAACGGTTGTATGTATTTATATAAACGATATTTTATATATATTAAAATATTCAAGTATTTTTAAACTACGAGTTGTGTCCTAGATGATTTATGTCATTTTCTAAATAAGATTTGACGTTTTTTCAGACTCTCGGTTATTTTTTTCTTTAAACAGTTTGTTTTAGATATATGGTTCTTTTGTTGACAAAAATATATCTATATTTGTTTATCATTCTAAAAACATGTTTGCGTTTTTAAATAATGTTTCTAAAGTTCATTTTATTCTTACTTAGAATATAAGATATATAATATTGAAGAGAACAAATTGACAGTATTAGTTTATGATGTTATTATTATATAAAATAATGAGAAAAAAAGTATAGAATTAAACCGATGACAACTCTCTCTACGAAAATATACAAAACTCAATTCATTATATTTAGTTTAAATAAAGAGTTACATTTTATCTTCTGTTAACACTTATGATATACTTATTATAATAAGATGTAAATATTATTGTATAATAATGTAGAATATATATTTTTAAAAGAAAAATATATTTAAAAAAAAATACAAATAAAATTTGAAACCATGGAACAAAGCAACAAGTGCCGAATCATCAAGAAAGATACACCCACTTTTGAATCACTGACAGCAAAGGCTACTGAAATTATACAAAGATTAAAAAACATCGATTTAAATAAAAAACTACAAAATGTAAAAGAAGCTTTTATACAGAAAACAGCAGAAATTGGGGGCGAAATATTGTATATCATATGGAAATTATAGAAATGGAAAAAAAACATGGCAAAATACGAACGAAGATACAATAGATGTCGCATAACCGAAGATGTGCAATTTACCTTTCTCGGGAAGATTTATAAAAAAGACTATGGCTCTTTTAGAACACGTTTAGAACAGGATAGAGAACATGGTACACTTATAGAGGATAAAGAGGATATAGAGGATATAGAGGACATAGAGGATATAGAGGATATAGAGGATATTTGAGGGGTTGGAAGATCAAATTATAATATGATGGAGAATAAAATAAAAGATTTTGAATTCGAGGATTCGCCACATTCTTTTTTATATCTGGGACTTATGGGGCACACGGGGGTTGTTATTGTGGACGATAAAAGCAGTGCTTTTATTTTGGATATGAAGGAGTTAAGGATTTTGGAGTTAAATGAAGAGAATAAAGAGGCTATTTGGGATATTATAGAATA
>SBJP01000841.1:0-10050 GCA_014805705.1 Cucumispora dikerogammari
TCGGTATTTGGTTCATTTAGTTAACTCTTTTATTGTTTTTTGGTTAATTTATCATTTTTCTGTATAAAATAATATATAAATATCTCAACTTTGCCGGCGAAACAGCGGTTTTTATTCCACGGCGAAAAGCGACCAGACAAAGTGATAACAAAGTTTTAGAACCTGCACAGTGCACTGATCATTTATATATGAGAAGATTATTGAGTTAAAAATTTTAAAAATTCTGAACGCTCGAGCTATGTAAGCTTTTTTTGTTTGGAAATATACTTTTGTACTTTTTAAAAAGTTTTTGTTCTTATTGAATAAGAATGTTCATTATACACAAAAAGTGTACTTTTTTATACATGTCTTCTGAGAAACCAAAACTACCGGAAGAAAAAACAAAACTAACAAGTCATAATATTACGAGTACCCAGAAGAAACAAATACTTGAAAATTTACAAATGCAACTAAAGAGAAGGACTGTATTGCTTTTAATGAAAAATTTTTCAATTATATGATTGCCCAGAAAAAAGTCGTGTTATAATGGAGGAATAAAATATAACTTTTTGAGCCACTACAAACTCGTCAATTAAAAAGACTAGTGGAATTTTTAGAAAATTTCAATTATCTAAATAAACTCTTAACAACATTCAAAGATTTTATCTTATTATCATTGAAAACAATAAAAATATAGCTATAACCTTTGAGATGAGTGAATCTAAACTACACAAAAAGCTCACGTTTTTATTAAAAACGAGTCTCTATAGATTCTTTTCAATCACCCTGAGCTAAAATATTTTTTTCGTGCCCATTTGGAAAAGCTTATCAGATAAATATGTATATCCAAAAAACATGAAAAAACACGACTTGAGTGCGTGCGATAATATTCAACTGTCTTAAGAGAAAGATTTTAGAGTTAAAACAGTATTCTTAAAATAAGAGGCTAGACGCTCTTTGAAACAAGTAGACTAATAATAGTTTAACATAAAATATTAAATTTCGGAACAGTGGTTTACGATAGCCTATCGGCTACTTTTTTGAAATTATGTAATATAACTATTTATAAGCTTGCGTTATATGGTTTCTACAACGAACAAATGTGAATATCAAAGCTGATATCGAGAGAAATATTGCAAAAATAAAGAGCTTGTGCGTAATATCGATTTAAAAGATGAAAGTATTGAAAATGTATTGTCAAAACAAGATCTAGTGCAATAACACAAGAAAATGGTGTTGGTTTAAATGATAAATAAATTTTATTTGATAACATCGAATATAATTGTTCTTATAATCCGATTTATTACCAAAACTAGTTAGGTGTGGTTTACACACTTTTAAAATTGCTGTTTGTGATTTATTCAATCAATACAGGATTTTACTTTTTTAACAAAAAACACTGAAAATCTTAAGAAAAGGCAATTATCGACGATTTTTTAAAATTAAAAGTTTTAAGATTCAATTTTTAGATTTTGAAACTAGATATAGTTAAATATACAACATGTTCAAGAATTTCTAAAAAACAAATAAACTTGTAAACAAAAAAAATAAAGATTGATGCTCGTTTACCTTAGAAGAAACGTTTTTCTTATTATAGTTAAGTATGTAGAAGTGGACGAAGTAGCTGGGTAGTTTACATGCAACATGTATAATTCAAGCTTTTCTTTCACAGTTTTAATTCATTGAAAAATTTTGAAACCGAATTGAAAAACTACTCTCTAACTGTTTTGCTAATGTTTTGTATAAATATAAAAAATCAAGAGGTAATATGGCAACAAAAATTACCATATAACTTTTTTTTATTATTTAATCGCAGGTATAAAATTATAGTTCAGTAAAAAGAATATATTTCACTCAAATAAATTTTTATTAACATTTGGGATATATAAAAAAAAGAAAAGCTTAAGATTGTCCAAAAAAACACACTAAAATCTAAAACTTTTTAAAAAATTAATTGGCAAAAATTGGTTTTAGAAGAGAGGGCAAAAGATATCATAAAAAACAACAATATCATGAAAAACAGACAATATTTTCATTATAAAATTAAGAAACTTTCTGCGGCAATTTGTTATCGAATAGACCGGGGGAATGAAACGATCTTTAATTTGTAATAAATACATGAGAAAGCTAGATTTGAGTCCCCATCATTGAAAAATAGTATTATTTGAAAAGGTTGAGAGCCTCTTGTGAAAAAAATAAAAAATTGATGAGAAACAGTTTTTATTTTGTTGATATATGGAACTCTCTGTGGAAGATTATAATGTTTATTTATAAAAGTGTCAAGAAACCACAATAAAACAAATAAAACAGAATATATAATGTGGTTTATTAGCCAATATTTTCTATTTTTGACACTATGAGAAGAAAACTTACGGTTAAAAATTAGGGATAGCTGGAGATATTAGAGAAAATGTAGAAGTGAATAAAACTTGTTTGAACATCAGGAAGAATCACAAAAAAAATCTTAAAGAATATTTGGTGTGCGGGTAGTATTTTTAAGAAAATCAAAAAAATTTTCTTGAGCTTGCGACATGATTTACTTCGACATGATTGTTGTTACACGCTACAATTATTCTATCTTTTCTCCCCTTTTTTTTAATAATTAGCTATGTTAAATAAATAAAAAAACTTCCCTACTGAGAACCGAACAGTTCTTCTATAGATTACTACTACTGTATAAGAGTTCAGCTCGGCTACATAACTATAATGTTAGTATATATATTCTATAAATAAAGAAAGAATCATCGACAACTAAAACAAACGAAGCTAATAAAAAAAATGAACAGTATGTGAATAACCTAAAGTTCTCGGACGATGTTTTTGAGCCTAACGGCGCAAGAGATGTAAAAAAGAATTTATTAGTAAAATTATAATAAAATTATAGTAAAATGATATCTGTGGCGTGTGACAATTATTAACCCTAAAAAAAAACAAAAAAAAATTTGTAAAAAAACCGAAAAAAATCTGTTGAGATTGTGGTTATTCAACAACAAACTAAAATAATGAACAGTTGTTTATACACATTCTTTAGAGGCAATTTAACTTTTTAATTGGTTTATAACATAGAAAAATAAAAGAAAATAGAAAAAAACAATGTTTTACTTCATCATCAGTTGTTATTTTTTAAGCTATCTTCATCACTATTACTTTTCTCAACATCATTTCAATGCAGCGAAGTGATGTTTATTTCAACAATTAAATTTACAGCATAGATATAACTTGCATTTCTTACAGTAATCCTTTGCTTTTGCGATATTTTTAATTTTATAACACCTATTGCATCTCAAATAGGCTTTAGTGAGAGTTTTTTTGTGAAAATCTTTCAGATATATGAAGTGTCACTTTCTGAAAAAACAATTTTATCCTTAGGTTTTTTTTCTTTAGAAAGTTTCTGAGTTCGTGAACTAGAACCATTTAATTTTTTTTTTTTGTTAGGTACATCTGGACTCCATAAAAACATCCTGCTATTTTTGGGAATGTCTAAGACTGTATCGGGATTGTCAATATTGATTGTTGAACCACTACAACCCAACTGATTGGAGACAGAGTCAAAGTTATTTTTATCAAGTTAAAAAGTATTCATTGTTTCATTTTCAATAAAAGAATTGCTCGTGTCAATGTCAACTTCTCTGCGTACAGAAGCTAAAGGCATACTTGTTTCAGCAACTAATTTTTTTGATTAAACGCCGGGAATGATCTGTCTATCATGGTTTGCTTATATAACCAGTTGGCGACGGCTAAATTAAGGTCTAAATGCAACATTTTTTTTGCTTGTGCGCTTCTTGTACAGCACGAACGAATTTAATAAAAAAATATAAATCAAAAATAATGAAAATTTTATCGTCTATCGTTTGAATTTTCTGTTGATATAGTAATATTGTATATATTGGTCACATATATCGACTCCATTTATATTGTTATTGTAGTTGTTAATAAAGACCATCTTCTTCGGCACGTTGAACAACTTTAGCGCCCTTCCTTTTATAGAGACTTTTTCCTTTGTTTCACTAACCTCACTTTCATATATTCTTTCTTTAGTAGAAATCACGATAACATGTTTTCTATCGTTTAGTATTATGCGTTCATATGTGCTTTTGAAAATAAAATCATTTTGTTTTTTGATATTTTTCGTTCACTTAGTTGTTTAATCTTCTCTGGTAAGCCTATTCGGTTTTTTTTTACAAGTTTCTGTTGCGAAAAATTCTTTCCCAAGTAAGTCTTCAAATAACGGCGGAGTTGTGTAGAAGTTATCAATAAATAAATGTATTTTATGTTGTCTGTAACGATAAGTCAAATAATTAACTGTTTCAAAAATGGAAGTTCTTTCTCCAGTATGCAACATAAATCTATACACATGGCCATCTTCTGAACTACAAAGCATATCCAGTTTCATCCCCCATCTGTTAGGCTTAGTTTTTTTGTAAACTAGAGATACACATCTCCCTTTACGCGGTATCGTAGATTTATCTATAGCAAGATGCATGTCAGATGGTTTTGATCTAAAGCGAAGTTTGTTTATAGCATCTATGATATTGCTGGTTTTTTTGCTTACCCGGTCGTGGAGTTTAAAATGAGAACATAAATAAGCTGTCAATCTAACGTGACATCGTAAAAAAACATATGGCGGGTATGTCATTTTGTCGAAACGTTTTTTTTCGTAGATATTTCTATCAGTCTTGTTGAAGATAAAAAACAATATATTTTTATATTTGGTAGTTGATCAACTCCCATATAAACTGTGATCGATAAGCAGCCATGCAGCTCTTTTTTTGTTAAATATTTGAAATTTTTGTTTGATGTTCTTGCTGCTTTGATACTTTTATTCGTTTGCGTAAATAAATAGTCAAAAAAAGTTTCTGAAAAAAAATACGAAATAATATGTTTTAAGCTATTATGCGTTGGATATTTCGTGTCCCGGAACGAAATATACTTTTTTAATCTTAGTTTTCTATGACTAATCTTCTACTTATATATCTTTTCGTTTTCAGGCAGTGATAAGTCGTGTTCGAGTGGAATAAAGATGCAAAAAAAATCGCTGACTTCTATTTAAAGGGCGGCTTTATTCTTTTACTGGGTTTGTTTTTATTCGGTTTTAAATATCTTTTTATTAGAATTTACGTTCTTTTTTCTTTTCTTTGAGCAACCAAGTTTTCTATTTTCTTTTAGGTCGGTTTCAGAAGAATCAACAGAAGGAGGACTAAAAATTTTGTTTCATGATGACATGTTTAAACAATATTACGATTTTCGTTGTGATAACCTCTCTTTTTTTTACTAATTATAACCCTTTTAATATACTTCGCTCAACATATATTTGACACGTTCTTGTGAAGTCGTATATGTATCTAAAACACAAAGTGTCTTTTTAGATCTTTCAAAAGAAGCCAAAAGGTTTGACATCTAATTGATCTCAAACAATTTAATTACGACTTCCAACATTTTGTAATCACGATTGAATCCTTTTTTTTGCTTTTTTTGATATTATATGATATCATATTTTTTTGGGGGTCATATGATAGCATAATTTTTCTTTGGTATCATATGGTACCATATTACTTTAAGGGTTAATTCTGTTTTTTATATTAAAAAAAATTTTATTTAATGAAGAAGGTACTTTCTACCAGAATAGCAATCCTTCTTTTTCAAAAAGTTTTTTTAACATAAAATTTTTTTATCTATCAGGTTTTAAATTTATGCGGTACCTTCGTTGCTTATATATAGTTTCCCGATTATCATTATATAGTCTCCCGCGCAAGTCTATAGTAGTTCTACTGCTTTTTTATAACTTATATATAGGCGAAAGATTTATCTTAATTTCTAAAAAATTGTATATTCTAAATTATTCTGAAACTCAGTTATCTTCTGGTCCCACATAATATAAGCTGGTAAATAAATGTCTACATAGAAAAACAGAATAATTTTATAAAAAAGCTTGTTTTTAGAAAAATAAAAAAGGAAAATTTGACTTGGGAAAGGGGAGTGAAAGATATATCAAAAATAAAAATTTTTTGATTTTTATTAGTTTTTAAACAAAGATAAAGATTATTTTCCTAGCAATAAATTATAAAAAAGGTTTTTTGTGTTCCTAAAATATATCTTTTTTTTTTCTTTGTACAATTTTAAGTTTTTTTAATGTTTTTACTCTTAGATTTTACATGTTTTTAAAACATTTCATTAGATATGATTCGATTCTGTGTGTAATGAGTTGTATTCCGGGTCTACGATGTTTTTGAATGTTTGTTTTTCGCATGTAAATAATCTTCTTTTTGCAAAGTTGAGAGAGCCTTTCCACCAAACTATTACTTACAATATGTCAAACTCTTCGTGTTTGAGTAGTATTTTGTCGAGATTTATCATATCTTGGTCCGGCGTAAGTTTTTCGAAAAACCATTTCGTTTCTTCCAAAATTTTACAAACACAACACACGGTCTTTCGATTGCCCGTTGTGGTTTTTATTTTGCGTAAAATCTGTTTAGTACACTTCAACGATCTCACCAATTCTTTCAACGTAAATGTTTTTTCGAAAGATTATTACGCTCTTAATAAACGTAAAAACATCGTTTAAAACTCTCAAAACAACATTATATTCGTGTTTTTCATGCTTTATTATGTTTTGTTAGCTCTATTCATACAAAATCTTAAATATCTTAAAAACAGGTATTTTCGTTTTTGCCAAAAACGAGTCGTTTAGAGGCCGTTTTTTATAATTTTTAAACGTTTAGCTCTATCAAAATCAAACCCCGCCAGATTACCGACAATTGAAACCAACGACACCAATTCGCTACAAAAAAACACTACTCGCTGGTTTTTTATAAATCTTGGTTTATGTATAAGTGACGATTTTGCTCGGAAAAACGAGTTCATTCATCGATAATATTTCATTTTGCAGATTTTTTTTAATTTTAATATAACTTTCACACACCGCCCCCAAGTCAATTTATCTCAATATTAAATTTAGTTAAATTTATTATGTAAACTTATAAAATAGATACATGACAATAAAATAACATATGTTGTTAAAACACCTATTAATTTTTCAAAAGTAATAGTCATATTCTAAAAAAACACAATTTTTTCCATTTAAAACCAAATATTATACTTTTTTGTACTATTTGTTGAACAGATATTCATGTAAGTTATAAAGATGAAGAAAACCGCTTAATAGATTCATTCAAACATTTAAACATTGAAAAAAAATCATTTTTCGATAAAATCTCTCGTTTTAATCTCGACGAGAAAGAAATCCACATTGAGTTCTTAATATATTTGTTAAAAACAATCTCCCAATCAATTTGGTGAACAATAAAAGTTTTAATGCGATGCTAGAGAATTTATCTAGAAGATCTATCTACTCAACACTATCGAAACGAGATTTTACCGAAAGAATATAATGAAGACCTGAAAATTATTAAAACTATAGTCAAGTTCGATTTATATCTTATGCTTGACGGATCGCTTAACCGGTTGCTTGAAAGTGATAAATCTTTTAGTGCGAAGTTTAACTTTTGATGATTTTAATAGAAAATCTTTTATACTAGAAACCGTGGAGATGCAAGTCGTGAATAATTGTAAATTAGTCAAATTAATACTTTTCAAACTTGAAAAAATGTTTGAGAGTTTAGGGGAATATAATATTTTCAGTTTATTGCATACGAACAAGCTTAAATATTGTTTTAAAACATGAAAAAAATTCAAATTATTTTAAAAAATGTTACACATTACTTGTGTATGTTACTGATCATAATTTTGTTAAAATAATTAGAAGTAATTGTCTCACGTTGAATAATTTTTTTGACAATTTTAGAAAAATGTTAAACAAAGTATTCAAATTAAGGGTAGTATATAAAGGCTGACCAAATTTCGCTATTCAAAATTTCCGATAATTACACGATAAGATACTTGGATAAGCTTCTGTAAAAAAGTTTTTGAAAATTTAAAATTACTTAAGCCGTTTTTTAATAGCCCCAGTCTAGAAGTGTTAAAAATTTACAAAGACCAAAAATTTAATAACGAATTTAACTTGGTTTTTAGATATTTTGCCGCACCTAAAAAAATAATATTTTTGAAAAGTTTTAGTTTGAGAAGTCTAGATTAAATAAAAATAATAAATAAGTATAGAAAAAATATTTACGAGTTTTCTCTGATAAACCGATATGTTTCTATATTTGACACAAATGCATATTTAGTTTTTTTCAAAAGTTTTAATGTTTTGAACAAAGACAGTAAAATATTTTATTGTGCTCTTCTTTCAACTTGTTGAGTTTAAAGAAGTTTTTCTTCTCTTAAAAGAATTTTAGATGATCAAAGAAATATTGAAAGTGGCTACGCTAAGAAATACACTGATGCTAAATTTTAACAATAAAACTTAGAATTTTTACTTTTATTTTTAAACTCTTTTTAAAAATCAGAATTCAGTTTTTTTATTCAGATAAATCTTCTGCTCTACCTACTTATATATGTTGAAATATCTAACTATAATATAACTATTATAGGGTTATAATAAAGAGACTATAAAAGTGCATAGTGAGGATTATAATAATTCAAAAAAAGAATATGAAAATAAAATTATAGAGCTATATAAAAACAATGAAGAACATAGAAGTGTAATACTCCATAAAAGCATTAATTTTTTTTAAGCAATTGCTTTTAGGTCAACTGTGTTCTCTAAATATCCGAAATTTTTGTTAATTTTCTGAATTTGTAATATTTTTTAATTTCACAAATATGTAGATATTTTTAAAAATAAAAAGCGCAAGTTTTAAAACAAAAATTATCTTAGAAAAACTAATTTATTGTGAATTTATATACTGTGCTTATATTTTAGAAAAGTCTGGTTGCTATATACTCTGGTTTATTTTGGAATATTGATAGTTTTTATAAAGTCGTTTGTTAATGCGATCCTAGCTCGACAGTTCGTCCTTTCAAAGAAACACCGTTGATGTATTTTTTCTATTCTGAATGACGGAACACCTTTATTTAATACTGAAGTTAATTTAACAGACATTGTCCATGCCCTTTCAACAAATCTAAATCCATAAAGAACCAGCCAATATTGATATAAACTATCGTCTTCATAGGATCCGAAAATGTCTAACTTTCTTAGCAATTTTCTAATATCTACAGTTATCTCGAACACATAACCTTCAAAACTGCAATCTCCACTATTCATTGAAGAATATTTTTCGTAAAACTTATTTAATATACTTCCCTCTTTATCATATTCTGTGGGAATCAAGACACCAAGATATAGGCTGTCTTTTAATAAAAAGTAAGCAGATCTGCATACTCCGATTCTATCCTGTTTTAAATAAACTTCTGTGCCGTTTAGTTTTACAGATGTAATAGGCCCGTTGTTCTCCACAATATTTAATGAAAAAACACTATCAGTTGTCGTATGATGTTGTTGATTATGTTCTTCTTCGTCTACTCCAGCATATATTTTATATATTTTATTAAACTCAAATAGGTTTTCATGGCCCTCATAATATTTTTGTTTATTAGTTTCTTCATAATTTATAGAAAAAATTGGAAATATTATGAAAGGATTCTTGGGCCTTGTGCTAACTTTGTGTTTTTGTTCATATAACTTGTACTCCATTTTTAGTTCTTGTAGTATAGGAGAATCTGTTAATTTATTATAACATTCCGTTGTTTCCACGTCTTTTTCATAAATTTTCCATATTTCGGAAACATCCATTATAGTCTGATCTGCTCTGACAAAAACTTCCCTATCCTTTTCTTCGTGACTGGCATTGATGTTTTTTAAAGTAAAACAAGTGTTTTTCTGAGTACGTTTGCTATGAGATTTGTGATAGTTAACATGGATCTTTTATTTAGCTGTTCTTTTATAAACCCAATGACGTAAATATATTAAAATGGGCATGTAATCACATAATCAAAAAAAGTGAAGTGTATACAATACTACAAGCACAAATATTTGTTAATCGTATTCTCGTATTTCGAGAACGATAAGTTACACAATCGAAAAATTATTTATCAAATCTCACACAAATATATTTTGCAAAATTAATATAAAACTGCATATTGTATTGTTTAAAAGCGAAACATAAAAGT
>SBJP01000842.1:0-10044 GCA_014805705.1 Cucumispora dikerogammari
ATAAGCTTTATTAATATTTTTGTTATATCCTACATGAAGAGTTTCGAAAACACACATGCTCTGGTATATTTTATAGCTTTTTTTTCTTTTTTTCATAATACTTGTATCTGTTTTTTTTGAAATATTTGGCTGTTATAGCAGTTGTTTTTGTCTGCTACTGACGCCGTGAAATAGTTTATAAAGAGACAATTATGTTTATTATATCATCATTTTACTTTCTATATATTTATTGAAGACATTTTAAATATAACAAAGAAATGAATTTTCTAAGCACAGTGTGTGTTTACTTTAATTAAAAGATCTTTTTTACAAAATACCTTTTAGTCTAAAAAAATCTTTTTTTTAGATTATAGTAGAGAACGTTACTTGACTAAATAAGATTTAATTAATAAAAATACTTTAGGCTACAAAGAAAACGTTTAGTTTATACGAATACATTCTTTATATTGTTTTTAAATCAAATATCGTGTCTTTTATATAAACCCTAAAACGAAAATCGCATTATTTTAACGGATTTTATATGATAAGTTCCGAGGGCCGTGTCAACTGTTTGTTTAATACATATATTGTTACTATATTTTTAACATTTGTTCTATTTTAAACTAAGACAACACGCTTAAGCGTAAAATAAATAAAAAGTTTTTTTCAAAGCGTTCATTAAAATATTTTCGTAACAATTTTTGAATTAAAATATCACTACCGACTATGAAATATATAATGCTGATAAAAAATTATATATATAATAGACATTTCCTAATGTTAACAATATATATAAACTGCTTTTTAGTACTTAAAACCACATAAAAACGCATTCTATTATGTGAACACTAAAAAAAAAAGAAGTTGGCATTTTGCCGATTTCTAATTTATATACTTAAAAAAATATATAAAAAACCAACTAAAATACGCACTCGCATCATAGCATAATATTAGAAAAACAAGGTGTTTATAAAAATAATTGGAAAAAAATTTTTTCCTAAATCTATGATAACAAAACAGATATAATATAAAAAACAAGTATTTAATAAAATAAAAGATAACACTTTTAGACCTTTAGAGTCTCTTGTATAGTTAGAAACTTGGTTTAATGAAAATAAATCTGAATATCTTGAGTCATCTTTTGAGATTGAAACTCTAATATTATAAAAACGGCTGGCAGACTTAATTACTTGTTTTTTTGATTAAAAGAAATTTTAGAGTATGTAATAGCTTTTTTAAAAAAACTTTTTTCTCACTCTTGAATGTATATATTAACAATTATCTGTGTTATAAGTGTTCACATTAGACAATGTTCATTGAATATGTGTTTTACGGAGTAAGGGTTTAGTCTTAAAATAGATTTAAAGCTATGTTATTTATAGTTAATCTTTTAGCTTTCTGTGTGTTTTTCTTGCGGTAGTTAGGCCGCTTATCATATTTTATTGTAACTTTATAATATAACCCCGTTTTAATATTTAAGTATAAACACACTTGAAAGTAAATTATAAGTACTTGCCGGTAATTGTCTAACGATATACTTTATTTAAGCGGTTATTTTTTTACGTCATGTCTCGTATATTTATATAACAGTGTATTATACACCAGATTGGTAATTAAAAATGATTCCATCCATCTTTTTTTTAAAAAGAAACACCGACGCCGCTTACCATATACTGCAATTACACTTAATGTCTATACTTGCGTTGTCTTATATTGAAAGATACTATGTTTTTGCATTAAAAAGACCAAGGTTTTTATTGCTGCTTGTTATTTTTGTTTCTCCTCAAAGGGCTGAAGTTCTACACCTACCGAATTTTTTGATTCTTGTCTATAAACATTTTAGATAAAAAACCAGTTACTGTTTTCTTAGTTAAGTTTAACTCATGAATAAAATTATATACTTGCTGATAACATTCAAAAATGAGGTTCAACAGTGCTCCAGTGCTCGACTTAACAAAGTCAAAACCAGTGTTAGATGTTGCTGAATTAATAAGTTACTCTGTATCTATGAAATATAAAAACTGAAACAGTAAGAGTTGAACAAGCTGTGAAGAATTGAAGTAAACAACTCAATTTTTATATAATAAATATATAGGCCTGATACCAGAAAATTAAATGTTTTAAAAATCATTATAGAAAGTCTTAAAAAAAAACAAAAGAAAAGAGAATAAAATATCAAAAAAGATTACAAGAAAAGAGAAAATAAAGAGTTTGAAAGACATCGAAACGATGTATTTAGAACTAAACAAAAAAAAACAATAAAAGGTTTTAGAAAAGAAGAGTTGTAAAAAAAATATTTGTTAAACACGTAAGAAGAAAAACATATAGTACGAAATTGACCAATAACAACTAAGATAAATTCGAATTATATATCTAAGAAACATAAATTTTTATTTGTCGATTTAAGAAATATAAAAAAATCAGAGTGTAATCGAAGCCCATGAAAAAAAATAAAAATTAAAAAAACGGAAAATGTATAATATTCTCTCCGGAAAAATAAAAACATGAGCAGTAAATGTATGTGAGCAACATATCAATCATTAAGACAAAAGACGAGAGTTTAAATAAATAAATTATTGGATAAAGATATAACTAGGAAATTAATAAGCAGGTTTCGAAAACTAATATATTATCTAAAAAAAGCAAAAGAGAATGTCATTATCGTGTTTAATCTAATAATTCTTAATTATATATTGAAACAGAAACCATATGTGATTCAGAATATAAAATAGGTAATAATGGCGACTAGTGGTTACAGATGATTTAGTGTAATAAATTACAAAAAAGAGTTCTATTATTTTGAAACATGAGAGAAGCATGCGCATAAACCCTCTTTCAGCAAACAGAATAATATATGATAGCCGTGAAATAATAAATGTCTTGAAGAGAAGCTCCCAAATCACACAAGAAGCTATGCACATATTTTTTATCTTCTGAAGAAACAGAGGTTTATGCTATATTTAAATGATATTTTAATATACAGCGAAAGCGAGGAAAAACTTTTAAAACTGATTGGAGAAGTCACAAGACGGGTTCGAAAAAATAATTTCAGAAATAAAGTAAAGAAGATTCATATTACTAACAATCAAACATATATACTAATTTTATCTCTCTCATTCGTTCAAATAGTAAAAATAAAACGTAGGGGAAACTTTGATAATAGCGAAAACTTCGGTTTGTAGCAAAAAAATAAAAAAACTTTTGAAATAAGAATAAGACACAAATTGGGCAATTATATAAAAAAACTCAAATTATAATATACGCGTCTAAATAACTATCTGATTAGTCCAAAATACAGATTTCTGAACTACTAAATAAAAAATATGAAAGACAAAGTAAATCTAAAAATTTTTAAATATTGAAAAGGAGCTTTGTTTAGAATAGAATCTTAAATAAAAGAGATTCTAAAAATAAACCGTTTGGATGATTAAGAAGAAGTCTCGGCTAAACTCAACAAAACGATATATGTAAGCTTCTGTATATTAAATTATGAAAACAATTTCGTAAATGTCTTTTTTTAAAAAATAGTGGCTCTAAAAGCAACAACTAGGGATTCATGCTATCTTTTAATATATCAAATGTCTGGTTGTTTAGATTTAAAGAAAAATATTATTAAAAAGCGAGTTAAGATCAGGTGGTGTAAAAAAAGGCCATAGTTTTCTTAAAAAATCTAGAAAGCCCTGTTTCTAAATATGAAAGCAAAATTCTTTTTAATTGTAATAAAAATGAATTCTATTATAGATCGTTTTCAATCAAGAGTTTCGTTTCAGCAATGATAATTGTAAGGGTGTTAACTTTTCTAAAGAAAGATTAATTCTGCTTTTATGCTGTAGTTTAAAAGAGAGGAGAATAGTTTTCATCAAATAAAAAAAACAACATCTTTTAGAATGTTAATAAACATTCATTTAAGTATAATTGGCTTAGAATATGTGCATTATTGCAATGCTTTGATTGCGGATCAATATTTATCAACTAGTTAAAAAGGTTTAATGCGTGTATGCAATAGTAAAAAAAAACTTAACAATAATTATAGATACTTCTGTATGTAATTCTGTTAAATACGCTCTTTAGCAACATAGATACGATATTTTTATCGAAAAACACTACATTTCTTATTCATCCTTTGAACGGGATATGGTTAAATTTTTTAAATATAAATATGTCAGTTTTATGGCAAGATATTTGATTTATAAATGCTATTTCTGCTGAAGATATAAAAAAATAAACGAAAACACTTGGATGGTTTATGCAATTTGCAAAGTTAAATTAACATTGACAGACGTCTCAACAAATATGTTTATTTTATGTTTTAATGAAGCTTTGTCGTTTGGAACAAAATAATATATGAAGAAAATGGCTGAGTATACAACTAAAATTCAAAAAGATATTTTATTCGGTTATGTGGGATGCATATTAAATGATGTGTTTTATGATCAGAAAGATTCAAAAAACTTAGCTTCAAAAACTGAATAAGAACTATTATACAACAGAAAAGAAAATACCTGATATAGTTTATTTAGAAAAGTCTTTAATGAAGTTCATAGATTTTTGAAACGGCGTTGCTCAGAATATATATTAAAGCATTATAAATTTAAAACAGAAATTGTAAAAACATTGAATAAAAAAAAGCCTGCACAGGCTTAGATTTTTTAATTAAAAGACATGTTTTTTAGTGGTTTCGGAAAAAAACCGTGTTTTGCGCAAAATTTTGTTTAATTAGAGGGGGAAGCGATCTGTATATACAGAATATTTCATAAATATATTTTTCACAAGTAAAAAATATATTCAGAACAAATAATCACGAAATTGTTTCAACAAACATAAATTGTAATGGAAAGCATAAGATTTAATCCTTCAAACACAAGTAATAAGCACTAAAAAAAACGCCAGAAAAAAATAGAAGACGAGCTCAAAAAAAAACTTATGGTGGTGAAAAAATTTTAATTTAAAAAACTACATCTCAGTCTATAGAATGTTCGTACAAATCGTTAAAAAGAAAGGGCGTTAATGAACAGAAGTATTTTTGACTAAATTAAAAGACTCTACGAATAAAAACAAAAGTGGAAATAATATAATAACACACTGGCGGTTCAGCATTAAAATTTTAATTAAAAAACTTAAAACAACTTAAAACTTTAAAGATTTACTTTTAAAAACTTGTATTTGAAAGCCGCACGTAAAAAAAATGTTTTTTTACTTTGAAATACGCTTCGTAGAAGGGAATGATAGTTCTGTTATTCTGGGGTGTTGTAGAAATAGATCTGCAACAACAAAACTTTCACAATTATCTAGAAAGTTGAAAAAAGACTGTTTGTCATGAAAAAAATTAAAAAAAAAACTAAAGTAGTTTTAACTCACATCTATATAACACAAAAGCGAAATTTATGTGCGCGTCTGTTGAATAAAATATCCAGAACATTTCTTCTTTGCTGACAATCCAGTTATTAATTTACATGTTCCGATAGGTTTTGGTTATTTGTCGGTTTCTAAAGAAATTTTTTTGTTTCAGCCTTCTTAAAAAGCCAGTTTATTTCGTTAGAAGACAAAATTTTATATATCAGATGAGACATCACAAGTTAATTGCCGAGTCCGGAATAGAGAAGAATTTATAGGATTTTAATAGAGTGTAGTAAAAAGAGCAAATTTCTCAGCAAAACAGTTCTAATTATGTATAATGTAAGTTTTCATTATTTCGAATAAATATTGATTCCCCTGAGTTCTATTAATGTAGAAGTTATGTTTATTCAGAGAATATTCTTCAGTTTCAGATTCAATGACAGTGTTTTTTCTTGTATTTAAAGCAAGTTAAGCAGGCTTATACTGCGGGCGAGTACAAAAGAACAGTTAAAAATCAACATATGAATATGAAATGTTGTGAAACACTAAATTTCTTCAGAAAGTATTGTCGGGTTTTTTGGGAGACAGTGAATGTAATTAACAAACAAAAAATATAAAAACGTTTCGTTTCAATACCACTTTTATCTATTTTAAAATCTGTTTTTTTAAATTAAAGTTAGAAATATTTAATTTTAATTTATATTTTTGTTGAGCCAGGTTTATGACCAATTAATTCATTTATAATTTTGCCTGTGAAATTTATATTTATGAAGAGAAATCTATATTTATGAAATAGTCTGTATATATTAACAGAGAAAGCCAGATACTCATTCGATAGAAATATGATAAAAACATAGAAAAAATAGCAAGCCTCGGCCCAAATCTAACATTTTTAAAAAGACCACAAGCTTTTCTGAAGCTTCAGAGTATTTTGGAGTTTTATAGAGAATCATACAAAAAACAGTTAATTTAACAACGGAAACAAAAAAAGAACTTTTTTGAAGATGGGTTATAGGCCAGGTTTTTTAGGATTATCAAACACGATAAAATAAATAAAAAAATTTAAGATATTAAACTATAAAAAAAAATTGTTTCCTAGAACCGACGCATCTAACGGCTGGTTCGTTATTATTTTACTATAATATGATAATAAAGAAGAACCAAAAACAACTAATTTTACTAGTAGAATATTAACAACGATATAAACACTATATGGGTTATACGAAAAGAACAAGCTGACAGTTGTGTGACATATCCAAGAATTTGTTAAGTGATAAGAGTTTATATTAGAAAGTGAACATAATGATTTGAACGAAATACGAAAGAAAACAGCCTTAAAAAATAACAAAACAAATAGGAGGCTCGAAAAAAAAACAAAATCTTGATTTTATAAAAAAAAAAGCAACTTTATTAATCTAACAAAAGAGTGGGTAAACAAAGCCCGCGAATCTAACCCAGCTCTCGAAACGTTTTGTCTGCGCCGCAAACCATCGCTGTGGCTGTAAAGTTTTGATTAGATCTTTAATCTATTTTTGCGTTTTCTAATGTTTTCACTTCGTAAGTGAAAAGATGCCCGCGATTAAGATATTAGTTTATTGATCCGTCTTTCCAGAAAAGGAGTGTGCAATCTGCAGTTTAGTGTCTGAAGGTAGCCTCATAATTTGCCTAACACAAACAACAATAAAAAACAAATAATTTATACGAAATAATGATGAAATGTAAAAAATATTGTCTATGAAGCCGTTAATGATTCGAATTCGGTTTGTGACTTCGATTTGTAAAAAGGTTGTCTTTCTGTGCTTCAGAGTATCATTTTTTCATGTACTTTTCGTAAACTTTAGAGAATATCAACTTCAGGTCTAGCAGATAGATTAATTAGGGCAAGGTAAAAAAAAGAATAAAAAACAAATAAAATGTTAAGACGATTCGAACAACTAAACACAAGACTCTGAAGAATGAAAAACATATCTGTTGATTGTCACAAAGAGGAAATAATAACAAACCGAGAGTGAGAATGTTATATTATTTTGAAAAATATATTATAGCTAAACACACAATTGTAGAACTTGTGTGCTTATAAATTGGAACAGAAAAATGCATGCTGAGTATCAAAAAGAACTGTATTTGTATTTTCGCACATATGCTAAAAACGGCAGAGTAAGAAAACTATACACAAAAATGTTAAACTTGTGTTTTATGAGTTGAAAAAGACATTACTGATTAAGTATTTGAAAAGACATTGTATAAGTTATTAAATGTTTAAAAAAAAAGAAAAACATAGTTGTATTTTTATTGAAATCACTAAATCTTTTTAGATAATAGTGTTCAATTTAATAAAATGAGTAAAGATTAAAAGCATATTCATCGGCGTAAACTATTTTTCTATATATGTCTGTTGCGAGGCAATAAACGTTAAAGGTGCTGAAACAACTATTAATTGTATTAAAAATGGTGTAAGGAAGGGTATGTTTATGAAACCTTAAGCTCTTGACTGATAAAGAATTCGTAAATGGGTAGTTTAATATATTTAGAAAATAAAAAGAAATATTACATAAGAAAGTGTGTATAATAATCTCATCGATCAACAAGGCCCGTTGAAAAATAAGTAATAAGCACTATTCGAGAAAAGAATAAAAAATTGCATATTATAAAACTAATGAAAAAAAATAAAGGTTGTTTAAAAACAATACGACAAGACATACCACATTGGAGCCCGATACACGTCAATGTAGATTATTAATTTAAACTGAATCGACTCTTTTCAATTGAAAAAAGTTAAAACGAGGACTATAACAATATAACAAGCGTTTTCAAAAAAAAAAGTCGAATAACTATTAGAATCGGATTAGAATAGTAAAAAAAAACACGTGGAAAAAAAATTTTTTTGATACCTGTACAGTAATTAATAAGTATAACACGGGATTATGTTTGATTTGAAAAGAGACACTGAGCTTTTAAAGAAGAGTAATAGAGAGTTAATAGATGAGTATATTGGATCACTGTCTTAAACGGCAGCTTTTGTCTATTAAAACAAAATTGGCTTATAAGTAAAATTGTTCAAACAGATTTCTTTAATCAGATGAAAACTGTCTTCGGTTTTTTGTTATACGATTTCTTTTAAGCTACGGGAGCACATTTTATTCTTTTTACAGTAATGATAGATGGGCTAATTGTGATTTTTTTGAAGATAATCTGCTGTAGTCGATCGAACAGCTTCGCTGTCAAAAAAAAAACAGCAAGTTTTTTGGCTATAAAACTTTTCATCTCGATTCGATCAACTTAAATTGTGAATAAAAAGCCAAATTCAGACGTGTATGAAAAATAAAAGAATGTTTCGTGAAAAAGTCGTTGGTTTGTGTATAGATCGAACCAATCAAACAAAAACACCATATATAGCATTACATATATTTCTATAAAAGGATCTATTATAATATATCTTTTCCAGTCATTAACAACGTTTTTCCAGTCATTAACAACGTTTTTCCAGTCATTAATTAACAACGTTTTTCCAGTCACTAACAACGTTTTAATAGTCATTACTTTTGTGGTAAAATATAGGTATCGTTAAAACCCAGGATACGCTTTCTATTTAAAAAAAAATATTTTGTTAGAGTCATTAAGTAGGTCTCGTAATAAAATCCGGGATAGAATTTTTAAATAAAAAAAAAATTTTAGTAAAAATATATAGCCGAGATTTTTACGAAAAAGGTCTGGTAAAATCGGAAATAATGTTTTTTACTATAATTTTTTTTTTCTATTTAAAAATTCTATCCCGTATTTTATCATAAAGCTTGTTTAATATCTTTAATAAAATATCTTTTTTTTATAAAAAATTTCTACCCCAGATTTTGCCTCCATAATTAACAGCGTTTACTGGCCTGTAAGAACATTACCGGCTATTAAAAACCTTCCTTTATTATATTATTTTAACAAAATGTTTTTTTTGATAGAAAAAATTTTGTTATTGACTGTGTAAATAGTGTTAATGACTAGTAAATGAAATATAAGTCGATACAGTTTTTCATATGATTTGAATCTTTCAAATATAATAAACACGAGACATATAATAACATGAACTATATTACACTTATAAGAGAAGATTATAAGATATATAATATCATTTTGTCGCTTTTCACTTATTAAATTTGGTTTTAATGTAGATAAATATGTTTCGTTGAGCAATTGAGCATCTTTTATGTATTAAACATTTGCAATTTCTTGTTTCATTAAAGAGATCAAACAGTCATCATTATATTCACGGTGACACATATGAATTAAAACATACGATCTTTATAAAAATCTTTTTTAGTTTTTCTGCTTAATTAAAAAACGTTTTTTTAATTGAAAGCTCTCTATTTAAGAAATACTTTGTAAAAAAAAACTATATTAGAATTAGAAAAAAAAACTATACATTGAAAATAAACTGTGATACAAAATAAAATGAATCTTAGACTATGTGAAACAAGTATAGTATAAACAGCATTGTATTAGTTCTTTGAAACGTTGTTTGTATGCACGATCAGGTAATTATATGGGTCTAAAAAAAATGAAATAAAACAAGACTTAACAAAGGTCTTTTTATCCAGTGCTCTATCACAATTCCTCTAAATTAAAGTGAAATAATCTATCATATCTGCTTGTGTTATTTGACTTACGACTTCGACGATATTTTATGCGAATGATTGATTGTCATCGGCTAAAACACGATTTCTCATAATTGTATTTTTT
>SBJP01000843.1:0-10031 GCA_014805705.1 Cucumispora dikerogammari
AAACCATTTTTTTTAATTTAGATAATATAATGTCGAAATAAAAAAAACTTTGTCTAGGGGGCTAGAGGTGCTAATCAAAATAGGAATGCGAGCCCATGTAGCTAAAATTTGTTTTTTTGATATAAATAAAAACAATCACATTTTAATTATTTTTTTAAACATATACGAAAGATCTTTTGTTGTTATTTAGATGATGTCTTTATATTTTACTGATAGAGAGATTCAATAAATATATATTCGAAAAAAAAAGTATAATTTTTAAAAAAATGGCACCCGCTAAATTAATAAATCGTAACAGCAATATTATTGAAAATCTTTTTATTTTAAAAAACGCGTCTGTTTAGTGTGTATATAAGATAATAATAATAAAATTTATTTTGATAATACACATTTTTTAATTTGTTTATATACATAAATCAATGACCCGCCGCTGCTATATAGACAGCTGCCGGTTCTCTCGCTATTATTGCAAAGCGGCTTTTTTAAGTATACATGTGGATTAAATAAGCATTGTTACTTATTAAGATATAATTGAGAAAAGTGTTTTTATGGGTGTATTTTTTTTATTAATAAAGTTTGATCTAACAAAAAATGTTGACTGTTGTATATAATAAAAGTATAGATTGCAATTTTAAAAATAATAAAAAATATAAAAAAAAATATTTTTTAAATAACGTATTATTGAAAAAAAATTTTTTGAAATTTAAAAACGAACTCAAAAAAATTTTGTTTTTAAAACCTGTCGCAATATTTTGCTAAATATTCAACATAAATTATTTTTCGTAGTTCTTTCATGGGAACCTTATTTCACCCCCTAATGTCTGTTTTTTTTCTATTTCTTTTTTTTCTAATATTTTGTTTATAAAGTGTGCTTTATATGTTTTGATACATATATCATGTCGTTTAATACCCTGCGAAACGCTTATGCCCCCATTGATTGTATTTGTAACGTTTTTATTTATTTGATCAAACACTGATTAACGTTTGAGTGAGAATAAAAAGATTGGAAGATGGATTTTTTATGTAAATTGATTCTAAATAGTAGAAGAGCTCGTCAAAACTTCTATTTAAAAAAACATGAAATTTTCTAAAATGTTTAATATTTGTTTAAGCTATTTCTGTGTTTTAGAGAAACTGATGCTAAATTTCTTTTCAACACACTCGACGGCGTGGACCGTTATTTCATATATACTGATTAAACTCACGTCTTGTATTTTTTCTCATATTGATTGACTAAAGTGAAAAAACAAAGTTAATTTCTGAACTCTCATATAAACCAGTAGATGCATTTTTTAGATCTTTTTCGAAAACTAGTGCGACTATTCTCAGATTAAAATTAAATGTCTGTTCTATTTTTTGAAAAACTATTTTATAGAGATTTTCTGATTTATTGAGCGTAGAAATGTTTTTTTATAATAAGTCACTGTGGACGATCAAGAGCCGACAAGATATTTAGGGCGATACGAAAGTGAGCATCAAGAAGGACTGTCTGTGTGTTCTTCAAAAAACTGAATTAATTTATGTATAAAAAACTAGATTTGTTTCAGATCAGTATATTCACTGTCATATCGGAAAAACTGTTTTTCGTGATAATCGGATTTTAGTACGTCGGGTGTGTTTTGATCGTTTTTCTCAAACAACTGTTTGTTTTGTTTCTTCTTTTTTTATAGTACCCCTAGTATTATTTGGTTTTAAAACATTTATGTTTTATGTGTTTTCTAGTCGTCCTATAGTTTTTCAGAAAAATTATGTTTGAGTTTATTTGATTCTTTTGATTTTTTGACAATAAGTATGTTGATTTTAACAATTCTAATATTCGAAATCTATAGCGTGATGTGTTCTATAGTGTTCGATATGGCTCTGTTATTTAAACAAATAAAATTAAAACAAGATCATTAATGCAGCTGTGTTTATCTTCTTCTGTGATGTTTTCAGAAAGATTGTATAAAAAATCTTTGAAGTTACAATGTTTTTTTCTTTTGACTTTTTTTAAAACTTTATAGACACCAAAAGTTTTTTCGTTTTTATCTACAGCCTAAAAATTAATATATTTATTCGTAATTGTTGTATTTTAAATATTATTTCATTATTTTATAATAAAAAATTATTTTAAGCTGAACTGGGGTCAAATGTAAAACATGAAGATAAATTTTTTTATTATATTCTTTTATTAGTCACGGCGAGCCTCCGATCAGTCGAATAAGATAAAAAAGAGCGTCAAAACACAAATACTTTGAATATCACACTTTGTGTTGACACGAAGATGCTTATTTAAATTTATTTTTATGAATAACTTTTTTTGTAGAAATTTTGTTTATGCTTTGTTTTTGTGTTTTTTTTAAAAAAAACATTAATAATATTTTTTCGAAGTTTTATATAAATCGTTGTTTATTTTGTTTTTTATTGGCGTCTAAAAAAACTTGAAAAACAAAAATTGTTTTTTGTGACATTTATCATACTTTCTGAATTTATATTTATAAAACGAGATAAATGAGATTAATATGCTTTCGGAATGTATTGTTAGTGAAAGTGGTCGAGGTTATATGTAGTTTAGTGAAATTTGAATATAACAAACGCTATCAACTTTTTTTTGCTTTACGTATAAATATAAGAAAAGTGTCCGTATTTTTTTAGTTTTCATATAGTCGAAATTATATAAGTTCGTTTATTTAATAGCTACATTGCGAGTTGTTTTTATCGTATACTCATTTAAATTTTTTTTTTAGAGTTTAAAACGTAAAAAAAAAATATGATCAATCCGATATATTGTTAAACTATTCAAATCTAAATAAAAACAAAACTTAACGGAATTGCTTTTCGTTAACAGCAAAAAAGTGCAAAAGCTACGAAAAACACATAAAAACTAACAAGAAATACAAAAAAAACAAAATGTTTTTGAAAATCTTTGAGCAGGGTTTAAAAAACCGAAAACAAACAGAAAAAATTTAAAATCCCTTTCAACATTATAGACTGTGTGTTTGCAGGTTTATTTTAGTCTGACTCGATATTTTGTATTACTTTTTAAAAAACTGACACTACTTTTAGGCCCGCCTCTCTTCACTCCAGTCAATCTTTAAGTTCATTATTTTTTTTATATTTCACTACTTATTATAATTTTTTTTTCTGTCTATATATAAGTTTTAATTTTGAAGACCGTGCACGAATGAAACAATTGTTTTAAATTATGAAGTGTTTAGAGTTAGATATTTCTTCATATTTTAAAAATGTTTTATTGTACTAATTTGACTTATCGTCTTCGTCTAACCCCTATCTTTACACACAAGGAATTTATATATCTGCATGTTCACGTTTTTTAAAAATCGAACATAATTCTATTTTCTTATTCAATCCAGTCTTGAAATGTACGTACGAATTAATTTATAGAACTTACATTAAAAGCATAATTTGTTCGTTTCTGAAGAATGTAAAAAAATAATAATGAACGCCGTTTTTTCCCACCAATCAGTTGTTCTCTTATAATCGCCATTAAACGAATAAATCATTATTTCTAAACCCTATATTATATTCTTTAATAATGATAGTCTTTTCATCGACTTGTCGAAAAATGTTCGGATAAGAAATATCTTTTATATTTTTAATGTTTGAACATTTTATTTAAATACAGCAGATGTATTTTGTCTCACACTGCTTGAACACTTATCAATATTTTTGATATACAATACTCATGAAAAGTGCAGTTTTTTTTATATAAAAACATAGCGCTTCGTAAAACAGAGTTTGAATATTAATTTTAGATGTATGAATATGAACACCCGTGTTTAAAAAAGTTATTTTGACGTAAATTTTTGTATTTAACCTTTTGACAAAAAAAAATTAGAAACAATAATAAACTTTATTTAAAAAAGTAGTTAAAAAAACAAATTTACATTTTTTTCTTAATGAAGAGATCATATTTCGAAAGATTCAACTCAAATTTTTAAGTGAGAATAAAGCCGCATGATCGAAATAAATAAAACAAAAAATTTACGAAATATTGAATGTTTTAATAAAACGTCGCAGAGTTATTCTAAACAGAAGAGCTTTGTTTTCAATGCGTAAAACTGTTTTTAATAGATCGATTCTTACTTCATGTCTTAAAAAACACTAATTAAAAAGATTTGGTTCAAAAATATCAAAATCAATACTCTAAATTAATGTCAAACTTCAAAAAAGAGAATATTTTCAAAATGTATATACAAACTGTTAATAAAGTTTTTCTTTCAAGTGTTTTATAGCTTATTAAATATACATGAAATGACTTTTCTTAGATTACATTATACGAAGATTTTCACGGCTCAAAAATCGTTGTTTCTTACAAATAGCTTTTGGAATAATGTCTTTTTTTTGACGATTCTATATTCAATACTTTACATTAGATAAAAGTTATATATTTTTGAAATGAGCAATTGCCCTAGTTCAAAATATACTACTAGAACTATAGAGTTTGACAAAAGGTAGGATTTGCTACTTTGAAGTGTATTTAATCAAAAAAAGCTAGTTTTTATTGAAGAAACAATAGACCTTTACCTTTATAATTTTATTTTAGCTAATAACGTGAAAACATCTTTTGTTTTAGTAACTTTTGAAGCTTTTTTCACTCAAATAAACAATTAAAAACACACATTAATTCACACTCTCGTTTTTTGAAGTTATCAATAACAATATTTCTCGTTAGACATCTTAGTAAAGATATTTAACGGCTATCGAGTATGTTTGGTTTTACATGCGCCAAAAATTAAGCACAATGGTCATATAAAACAGAGCTGTAACAAATCCAATGTAAAAGAGCTTTAATATGAATTTAAACAAGAAGTGCTCAAAAATATTATTATGTAGTTTTAAGGTATAAATATAGTTGATTTTAGGTCTTCTGCAGACATTTGGTTACTAAACTTTAAAAACTTTTTTTTTGAATATATTTCAAAAAAAAAGAATTTAAAACAAGTAAAGTAATAAAATATGCAAAAAAAAAAAGCATTTTTTTATTTAACTGAACTGAATATGCAAAAATACCTCTTTTAAACGAGATGCTTATTATTAAACCCTAAAAATATGAGATCAAATTTGTCTATCACAATTTATATTTGAATATTGTTTCTTTTAGACTTTGCACTGAAAGTCTCGTTACTTTGTCCTTGACGTCACTGTTTTATACTTGTAGATATCTATTTTTTGAAATATCTGTATCGTATAACTAATTTTGATTAGAAATAAAGATTTTTCCAATTAGTTTTAACCTTAAGAAACATACGAGGTAAACTTTTTATAAAAAACAATTTCAATAAAAATCAACATACTTTTCTGATAATACACTTGTTCAATAATTCAAATTATTAGCTCAAAAACACTATCCAATAATCTTTAGATAGTTCAAGATATATATTTGTTTTCTAGTGTTTTTGTCTCAAAGCGGTTTGGCCTTTAATATATTTTATTACTTATCAGAAAAAACTGTTTTTTAGACTATTGTACGCCGAAACGTTTTGTTTATCGCTATACTTTGATTACTTTATATGTATAGAAGCTTGTGCCATTAATCGATTGTTATAATCAAAACATTGATTTGATCTTATGTTGTTATTCTATATTCAAATAAATTTTAATATTAAGAAATATCTTTTCTTTATACATGCAAATACTTTTTTTTTTGCTGTTTAAGTTTAATTTACCTCAACCGAATTAATTTCAAAACTGACCGTTTACATCAACTCGCCACAGCGGTTAGTTGACGCTGAACGCAACTGTATTTAATTAAAGCGCTAACATATGGCTCTATTATAATTTTAAATGAGGTAAGATTTATTGTATTTTAATTATACATAAAAATTAAGTTTAAATTAGATAATATAAAATACAATAAAAATTAATAACAAAATGTCCTTTTTATCACTCTTGCGTCGTCAGGCGCAATATTCCGTTGATTATATTTAAATATCTTTTTTAATGTTTATTTTTTTTATTAAATTTAGTTTGTTTTCGGTTGAATAAGTGACAATTTCACTTGTGTTTCTACGATTAAAAGCAAAAAATTAAAATATAGTGCTTTTTTTATAAACGATATTATAATAGAGCGGCGAGTTGGCGATTTAATTGATTCGCGCCGAGTTGGTTGCCATCTCGCTGCGACGGGGGGCTTCCGTAGTGTTTTAATTTACATGTATATATTTTTCTATGCTGCTTAGATATAATTTACATCAATTGAATTAATGTCAACCCCGCTCTAAATTAAAAATTTTGACAAAACGAATCATTCTCGCCTTAGCAAATTTTATGTAAAAACTTGTCACCTGTATTTATATAACTGCTTCGTCACTAAAAATCAACTATGTAAGATTTTGTTATTATTTAATTAATTAAAGAACATTTAAGTAAAAAAATATACGACTACGACTATCAATTGCTTCTAATTACATTTATTATATTTGTTCACAACACACCGACAGCGAAAGGCGCAAAAATATCGTCTGAACAGTTTAGTTTTTCTTCAATTTTTATCTTTTAATCAAACCCGTCGTATGGGGCTTTTTATTTATTTGTGTAGACTAGTGAAAATAACACGAAGTTTTTTTTTATGACTCTAAAAAAACAAATATTTACGATATTATGTGTTTACCATTTTTTTAAAAAAGTTTTAATTCCTTAAAGTATAATATAATATCTCTTAGTTAAGTTATAAAATGTAACGGGTTGCTATATAAATATAAAAGCCAAAATTTTTTTAAAGTTGCTTGTGAGTCGGTGATAGAAGAGAGGCGAGGGGGTGGAGGATACGCTTCTTGTCGAAATTTTTAATCTAGACTGAATTGGACGCTAACTCGTTTGAATACAGCAGCCACTTTGCCGTTATCTGTAATTCTAGATGTCTTTTGTATTTTATAATATAACAATTCGTTTTTCTACATCAAAAGTGTAGCATATACACACTGTAATTTACTTTTACTGGTTACTTTCTTTAAAGAAGCATTTTCTTAATGCCCTTTTTTTTCGAGAATTTTTCTAGTTAGACATTTAGTTTAAATTAAACAACTTTTTATTGTTGACAATGCGTTGTGGATTCGCAGAATATCGAGTTAAAAAAGTTAATTTTAAAAACGTGCTATAAAAAAAATAAAAAATCAAAAACGTGTAACTAATAAAATAGACTATAAAAAAACCTTAATAATGATACAATTAAAAAAAGATCTTGTGAAAATGAAGATCCTTTGAGAAAAAAACGGTGTCAGTTACTATTGATTTCCAATATTTTTTTAAGACTATAACAACAGTGCTCTTCTTTAATTTTGCGGCGATTTTTTTTTTAAATTGATTTTAATGAGCTACGGAAGTCCAGTTGAACTACTCATTGCATGTACATAAATCGATATACAAGCCAACGAACACTTTGGTTATTATTAAAAGAATAAGTATTCGTTTGTCGATGCTCATGTTTCAAAATTTTTTAATCAAATTTTTATTGAATTGAATTTCCAAAAGTCATTCTAACCTTTTATCTTTCAAGAACGTTGTTATAATAGCTTATAATATATAGAAATAGATGTATCATTAAAACATAGGCTTTTAAGTGATACTATTGCTCGTATGCTATAAAACATTATTGTTCTAATTTTATATAAAAGCGACTGTTAAAAAACATTTATCTTTGAAACAAACATACATACACACGAGAGTTAATCTGAGTTTACTGGAACACGATCGGCCAGTTCTTTTGATTAACAGACGACAGCTCATATAATATCATAAAAAAACAGAAAAAAAATTAATATTAATATATCAACGAGAACGATCTAAACAATATTATTGTAATATAAGATTTTTTTACATAAATAAACAATTTTTTTTTCATTTAAATAAACGATTTTCAACATAAACGAAAACTTAAGTTTTATAAAAATATATAGTATTTTAGTCATGTTCTCAGATAATTAACAATTTAACAACATTCTCGCATTTAAAGGTAGTCTCATTTCAAATCCTTTAGCCTTTAAATGTTTCACTTAATCAGTTTTTCAGAGTTTTTCATAATTAAATACAGGTTGGTTTTATAAGTTTGCTGTACAGATTCTTTGTTTCTTTCTTCGAGTTTTTTTTTGTAATTAAAGCATTTAGTTTCTTTCAAGACTTTATTGCTACGTTTTTCGAAACTTGCAAATAATTATCATAGTTACTACAGAGATATATAAAAACACAAGTTAAATTATATAAGAATATAACTCTGTATTTTTTTTCCGAATAAGAAAATTCTTATATATTTTAATTTATATTTTTATATAATTTAACTTATATTTTTATATAACTCTGCAATTTGAAAAATATAATTATAATTTGCCATTATAGCTTATATTCAGTGTATCTTATAGCGTGTAGTATATTCTATTGTTTTTGCTATCAAAAAAGCATTTTTTTAGCTTGAAGGCTGGGTTTCCACCTGTTCGTACCGATGTGAGAATCATTAAAAGTAAAAGTTGTCTTCGAAAAACCTTATAATTTCAATAATTCTAACGCTGGCTTCATCAATTTGACAACCCAGGCCTAAGAATCTTTGATTTTACTAGTCGGGTCTAATTATCCATGTCTAATCTCTCTTTTTATTTTATCTATTCACATAATGTCAATTATCGTGTGTTTATGTTTCCCATATTTATAAGAAATTTTAGATTGTTAAAGAGTAAATTCCTTTCGTTCTCTTTTCACCAGTTCTTGCCGTATATATCGTTTTTAAAACTTTTTTTTATTATTCGACCACTGTCGGGCTTGTTTATTCTCTATTATTTAACACATAAGTGCTTGTCAAAACAAGCAACTATGCGATGATAAAAATACTCTTTTTTCTTTGTTGTTATATCATCTTTCATTTTTTATCTGATCTGCCCGATATGGAAAAATTTATTATTGGTTTTATCTTTTCTACTATATTTTTTGATTATGTAACAATTTGTTTATACGCCTTTTATATAATCTTTATTTCCGGGCAAATAATTTTCTTTATGCATTATATACAAACCAGTTCCTGTGCAGAGTCCAATATGAGTTTTCATTATTACTGCTTTCTAACTCAATAATGAAATATTTATTGCTGCTTGTTTATCAAACCCATATACTACTAAAAACACATACTTTATTTACGCCCCTGTATCAGTTGTTTGATCTCAACACTCTTTTTTTTTATTTACATTTGGTATATTGTCAAGTCGACTTAGACTATAAGTTTTTTATCTCTGATCTTAAAATACATCTGACTCAAAATCAACTTCAAATTTTTAATATTATTGTAACTTGCTTGTTTTCTAATCTCTTTTAGACTTTATGATATATTTCAATATTGTATCTTATTCTTCTAAGTTCGCAGATATAATTTTAATTTACTAAAATGACACTTAACATTTTTTACCCAAAAAAATTATATCTTGTCCCAAACTTCCCTTCTTGCTCTTCGTATATTCAGCAGACTTTAGCTTTGCACTGTGGGCGATTGTAATAAAAATACATTAGCTGCTATATTGAACGCACCGGAGTTCAAAACGTTCTTTTTTTAATAGTTAAAATATTTTAAGCTTAACAATGTTTTATTATTTTCTTTTTTATACTTGCGAATTTTCTGTTTATGTTTTTTTCACTCAAATGCTTTTCTTTTTTTTGTTTCACTTGTAAAATTAACCCACAAGCTCGCACAATCAGGTATAACATTAAATACGCTTCTATTAAATTAAAAGCAGCCTGTAATTGCATTTATGTGTGCAATATTTTTATATTTTATCTTTATCCCTTATGCGATGTTCTTTTTTCTCTCTAAATTGTTAAAATATTCAACAAGTTTATTTTAAATTTTCTAGTATTTCTAGTATTTCATCATAACTTAAAGTATTTTGCTTTGTTTTTTATATTCATCGTCAATTTTATGTGTATTTCTTTCGTTCTAGTATAAAATATCATGTTGTAAAATACACCATTAATCTCTTGCTTGTAAAATTTTGAAACAACTCACGATATATTTTTAAATTATACTCTAAATTTTTTTTAAAGCACATGGCTAT
>SBJP01000844.1:0-10017 GCA_014805705.1 Cucumispora dikerogammari
AAAGAGTATAAATGATATATAAATATAATAATTAAAGTAAGCAAAATTAAAAGTAATTAAATTTTTATGTGCACAGTTAATTAAATATTTGCTTAGCAAGCATTTCATTCATTTGATCAATAAAAAAACAAGAAAATTGATAACAATAAAGTCAAAAATAACAGATAAAATTACAAAAGAACAAATGTAAAAGCAATTAGTCTATTTAGGTTGTGTATCTTAATCTTGCGGCGTCTGTGATCGAAAAAAGAGATTTACTCTTTATATGTTCTTTCTTTCCCAATTATAGTACTTAGTTTGAAATTAATTGTGCAAGTTGTTTAGTTAATTAAAATTTTTAATTTAATATAAATAATATGACATCACAATAAAAATAATACATTTTTTTAATATAATTTTACATTCTCCTATTATATAATTAAAAATTTTATTTATATGAGTTGTCTTCACACCAACTAAGTAAATTTACACTATAAATTGTTTATAAATGAGTTTAAAGACACGCTATATCTCGTAGAAGCGAGTGGAAAACGACTCTATAAGACGTTATGGAGTTTTAAAAAAAACAAGACAACAATCTTCAATCTGTGTCCGAGAATTGTTTACACTTATGAGTACATAACCGAATTAAACTTAGAATATATATTTTAAATCGTTGAAAACAAACTAAATCAACAAACACCACAATTAAAAAAATGTCCCTGAATGTATCCGTCTCTCTGTTAAGCATTGCATTAATTGTCTTATTCTCTTTATAAACGAACTGTTTACAAACAAGTCTAAACCTTAATATAATAATATAAGAAAACCAAAAGAAGAAGTTGTTACTAAAACATTTGTATAATTTTTCAATAGAAATAAGATAGCAAATGTTCTAAACGAAATTGTATTATAAATTATTTAAGAAGATCGTTTTTAGAATCGCATTGAAAACAAGCTTAATGTTTCGTAAATAAAAAGAGCTTGCTATTTACAAAAATTTATGTTAAAAATTTAATAAACAAAAACGAACTTTAATCATTTACCTACACTTAGATGTTTCATTATAATACTAACCATTCAATTAAAAAACTAGCTTTTCAAAAACATATTTAGCAATAAAAGCACATTAATTTCAAATAACTATAACTTATGTCTTTGTTTGTGTTTGTTTAGAGTTTAAATTATAATATGCTAAAACCATTTAAAAAAATATTTTATTAATCTGTAAAAAAATTTAAAAATTTTTTAATTAAAATACCCATGAAAACATCAAAACATCTTTTACGACAAAATCTTAAATGTTCTGAAGATATTCAGAAATTTGTTAATTCAAACAAGAGCCTTAAAACATATACTTTATTGAATTTATCTTTATCCTCACTTGAATTTGTACAAGCTGTGTGTTTAAGTTTAAAAATAAAAGAAATGTCAAATTTGAAACACATAACTTTTTCTATAAACCAGCCTTATTTTATGAAAAAAACGATAGCAATCTTTGAAAAGTTATTTGAAAACATTACTCCTTCTTCTATTCAGTCTTTAAACCTTTCTTCTAGTTTTAATTTAATCCAGCCTCCGGGTGTATTGTGGAGGTTCTTAAAAAAAGCACAAAATTTGAGATATCTTAACATACATAATTGTTCTTTAAGAACAAACCAAGTTGTTTTTCTACTTAAAATACTGATACAAGAAAACATTAGCTTAAAATACTTAGATCTTTCTTCTAACAATATTGATTGGAGGAATGAAGGACCAGGGCCTCTTCTTAATCAATTGTCATCTTTAGAAATATTAAACATACGTTTAACTTATAAGTGTATCTGGAATATTAATGTTTTAATCGCCGCTATAAAAGATTTAAGATTAAGAGAATTATTTTTATCTTTTACTTGTTTAGACGAGCCGCTCTGTTTACTGCTAGGAAAAATGTTCAGAAGAAGTAATATGATAAGATTAGCTATTTCTCATTGCTACTTTAGTTATTATAACTTTAGTGTGTTTTTAAAGACATGGTGTCGGGGAAATGATAAACTGACTAAGCAAAGTTATATGCCCGATAGCTTATCTGAATTGGCGTTGAGAAAATTGGACTTTATGGAAAACAAACAAATTGGTAGAAATATACTATCTTTAAATGTATATGAAAAAAAAGAAAGTTCAAAATGTCGAAAAATTCTAGATTTATCGAATAATAGACTAGACCAATGTCATATAAATTTACTCGCTGAGTTCATAGAAAACGTAATAAATATTAAGTTGATAGTCATGGGATTGTATAATGTAAACTTTTCTGAACTTAAAGCTGTAGTAGAAAGAAATTCCGGTGTTTTCGTTTTCACAAATCTGTGTCCGACTATGTATCATCAAGACAGTTCTGATGCTTTTATTAATTAAATAAGATATAAATTATACTATGAACACCGATTTAGTCGTTTTACTTTTGTTTATTATATACCACTAATTTATTTCGATATCCTATTGTATTTTTTTTTGAGTATTTAAAGCAACATATGTATTTTTGCATATTGTCAATAAGATTTTTCGCAAAAAATCTTTGGTGTATGGTGATCATTATCAAACTCTCGAAGTTTATATTTACAAATAAAATATAAAAGGGTTTTTCATTATTTGATAGACTTCCGCGAAACTCAAGAAAATAAAAAGAAATTCAGTCTTATAAAAATTTTGACAGAAGTTGTCGTAGAATAGATTTAATAAAAGAATCAATACACACTTGGGTTTGTTTAAGACATAAAAAAATTAAGCATAAAGTAAGAATAGTATATTGAGACTTGTGCATACGGTTTTTATTCTTGTGATGTTTTTTTGTGCAGATCAGTAAATTGAAAGAAAACCGTTTTATTAATATTTTTTTAGCAAATTAGTAGTAGTTTTTTAATTCACCATCTAAGACATTGTTTTTAATATAATAATATTTTTCTTTTATACATCACATGTTTCTGTTTCAGATCTATATTTAGAATACGCAAATATTTGTTCATCAGTTTTGTAGCTTACTTATTAAAAACAAAAGCAAAAATAGACTTGAGAATGGATAGAAGATTTATATTGCAAATTAAAAAACACGATAAATAAAAGTTTCATTTGTACTATAAAAATAAATTCGTACTACGAAAACTTGTTTTGTATGAAATGAAGTCTATATAAAAGAGCTCCAAGTGTAAAATTTATAGAATTAGTAAAGTTTTATGCACAGTCTTCATGAAAATGTTTTTATTTGTAATGTTTACGTTAGAGGTATAAAAAAAACAATAAGAACGAGAACGTTTTTTCCGACGTTGTGTTGATCAAGTTTAAAATAAAAACGTTTATATACGAGAAGTGTCAAGATACTTCATAGAAGAAAAACAAAGTTAATTATAAATCAATAGGTGTGATTTTGGTCGTTATCATAAAGGTCAAAAAAATGCTGAAACTGAAAATATTTTTAAGATCTATGACACTTGTTTAAGTAAGATGAAAATTTACAAATACAAAGTTTTGCAAATTTCTCATTAAATAGAAGATATTGTTAGAAAAACAAAAGTTTTTTTTTTGAACACTAAATAACACTAAACATGATTTTTGACATTTAGTTGTAAAAAATATCAAAGAAAAGCTTTTTATTGTAAATCATTATTAGAGTAATTATCTTAACATCAAAAATATCGAATATTTAAACGTAAAAAAATCTTTATATAATTTTCGTCGAATCAACCCTTTATCGGTTCGAACAAAATATCAAAAAACTATAGTCATACTTAAAAAAAATTATCAAAACCACAGAAAAATTTAAAAGAAGATTTAAAATACAAACATCAAGTTTAAATTTTAACTTTTCAAAAAAGACTAATTAAAAGTTTTTGTTAAAAAAAAAATTTGTTTTATTAACTCTTAATAAACGTCTTTTAATTGTAATTTTTAAAACCATAACTTTACTTTAGTACCTTTCCTGACTCATTTTTGTCAAAATAAATAAAGTAATTTCTTTTTTAATCAAAAGCCTTAACTGTTAAAAGGTTTTTGTTTTCAAAGTTTGAATAAATTTAGCTTAAAAACTACAAAACATTTAGACTTCTTCATCATATAAATGTAAAACAAATTTGTTTTCGAATAAGGTATAGAAAACTAGAAGTCTGTCGTGTTTAGTTGTAGTATAAGCTTCTTCTTAAAACTAAAGCATTATTTTAATAATTATAAAAAATGAAAATACACAATAAAATATATATCGTATTGTTTTTTGACACTTACAAAAAACAGCGTTTGAAGGGTAAGCTCTTTTTTTTCACTTATAATAAATTGAATATAAAAATAAAGTTTATTTAAAATGCATTTTAGTGATAACAAAAGTAAAAAATTGTCAAGAGAGGTTTATTTAATTTCAAAAATTTATATTCCTAAATATAGATCGAATTTAATAAATTAAACACTATTGTTTTAATACAAGTTTTAAAGTGTTTTTACATTTTTTTTATCTATCAGTGTGTTTAATAGTTCGACAAAAGTTTTCGAATAGTTTATTATTTGATGTGTAAAACCAGTAGTTTTATGTTCAAGATAAGCTTGGTTTGTCTGTGACGATTGTGGTGGCTAGTTTAGCGAATTCTGTGACAATGACCGTTAATATAGTTTTAGTACGGTTTTTGCCAACCACAAAAAAACTTTTTTGTTGTACAATATTTATTTATCCACAGCGTGTTCTCTCTACTGTTCTTTACTTATTCAACTTTCAATCGTTATATACATTTATATATTTTTACTATATTTCCACGCCGTTTGTTTTTTAACAAATACTTTAGCCAAAACATTCTTTATTTTAGTAAATATTCTGTCAAAACCTCTATAAGTGTGGCGAAGTGATATGGTTGTAGCAATAAAATCTCTTAAGTTAAATCATATATAAAAAATCAAAATATACTAAAAACAATTTAAAGAATATTGTTTCGCAAAACTTTTAATCAGAATTATTATTGAAGATGTTTTTATACTTAAATAACTTAAAAAATATTATTACAGCATTATAAGTAGAGAAAACAAAAAGCCTATAGCAATCTACTTACTATAAACACTTATTAATGTGTTTTTTTATAAGCATCTATGGACCATAAGTGTGACGTAATAATGACATCATAATAATAATTCCTAGTATAATCTGGCAATTTTATTAAGTAAAAATATTTTCTATTATAATTTTTATTAATAGTTTTCGCATAATAATAATGACAAATTAAATTATAGTGAAAAATATAATTTATGTTACACTTTAATATAGGAATTATTATTACGACAATTAACGTACAGTAAATATTCTCTAATTCGCCAACTCTCTAATTCGCCAACTCCCCAATTCGCCAACTCCCCAATTCGCCATAAATTGGTCTTTCTATGTAAATTTTACGCGTTTTATTAAGTATTTCGCCAATTTATCTAATTCGCCACATATTTCAAAAAATTCGAAAAAAAGTACATGTCCAAAATTACGAAAAAACGGCCAATTTTGAAATACAACACTTTAAGTTACTATAAAACCTAATGTTTTTAGAATACAAAGAACAAAACTTCATACACTCGATTTATTGCAGAAAAATTTACAAGTGAATTTAAAATAAAAATAGCAAGAAGAACAGTCAATGATGTTTTCAAAAATGCTTCGAAAATAAGAGATATGACAGTAAAAGACAAGAAAATAAGCTGAAATATCCCGAGTTAGACAAAAGAGTAAAAGACATTGTAGATTTAATAGAATCTAAAAGAGGCATTTTACACGTGGGCTTTTTGTTATTGAAATCAAAACAATATGCTGAGGATCTTAGTCTTGAAAACTTCAGGAACTCTATGGGGTAGCTTCAGAAGTTTAAAGAAAAAAATAACTATCAGCTACGAAGGCTCTACGGTGAAATTTATGAAAGCAAATTAATCGATACTAAATAATTTCTAGATATAATGCAACAAAAGCTCATCGAATACTCAAGAGATGATATTTATAATATGGATGAAACTGGTCTGTTTTATAAACTATTCCCTTCAAAAACAGTATGCAAATCTGTGAGAGAAGGTTATAAAATATTAAAAGATAGAGTGTCGATCAGATTGTGAAGCAATTTTTCCGGAACGCATATAATGAAACCTCTCATAATTGGTAAACCGGCAAACCCCGTGTGTTTTTGTAACTGGAAACAGAGATCCATAAATTACACTTCGTCAAAGAGAGCTTGGATGACTAGAGAAATTTTTAGAAAATAGTTATTGGATATTAATGACGAAATGAAATTAAATAAAAGAAAAATTCTTTTGCTTATCGATAATTTCAGGACCACAATATCAATAACCAGTACAGTAACATAGAAATTATGTTTTTTCCGAAAAACACAACAGGAATTTTACAACCAATGAATAGAGGAATTATTCGTAATTTTAAGTTGTTATTTAATAGATATAAGCTTTCAAATGGTGTAGACCAAGTTGAAAAAAGCGATAATGTTTACGATATATATAAAAAAATAACTCTCAGAGATACAATTATTTACTCAGAATTGGCATGGGATGATGTATCACAAACGACAATAAACACTGCTTCAAACACTTATGTTCTCCAAATGGGTTTTTAGAAGATGAACTCCAATCTTTTATTACTGTTGAAAAGCAGGCTGAGAATGATGAGGAATTTAAAACAATGTGCAAGAGTTTAAAGATAGAAGACTCGATGCGTGAAAATGAATTTAATGAACTAAATTACACAGAGAATGATGAAATATTGTTTTGCGCAGAACAGGGTGAAAATACAAACTGCTTAAAAGAATCACCGAAAGAGGAAAAAGAAACAATAAATATCAACAACAGTTACGATAATGAAAAAAGCGATCGCGCGCCGGTTGGCAGTTTAACAAGAGTTAGTGCGGTAGTGTTTTAGATTAGTCTACGAACTCTCGAGAAATATATTTCCGAGCGTGATTCCTTAGATGTGCATATGTATGAACTACAGAAAAATTTGGTGTGATTCAGAAGGAAACGAAAGGTTAAAGAGAATAAGTTAAATGGAATGCTTCGTTATTTGATCAATAAATGATTAACTTTTTTAATTAAAATATTCTCTAATTCGCCAAATTCTCTAATTCGCCACAATTTTCGAATTTCGGAGTTTGGCGAATTAGAGAATATTTACTGTATATATGTTTTGAAACAATAGATATTAAACAAATCAGCATAGTAACTAAATAAATAATTAAATGATGTAAAAATAGACATATACAGGAAGAACTAGCGAGCGATAACTTAGAATATTTTTGATTAGGCGCTTTAAAGAATCTTGTAAAAACATAAAATAAAACATACAATAATTGTAGTTTTGTCTCTTTGATCAAACGAAATAGTGGAACGAGACAAAGGATCAATTAGGGTAAAACTAGAAAAGCTTAGTCTAAAAGAAAAAATATCAATTAATGTAGAAATTATAATAATACACACCATACCAATATAAGATGCTGCCCAATAAAAGCCTTAAAGGCAAATCATAATCCTATTTTAGAACAGTTAAGATGGTAGATATTGGCACAGATTCAAAGAAATGAAACAAAGAAGACTTGAAAAAAAAAAGTATTTTTAATTTTCAAAAAAGAAAACACAATAAAAGCAAAAAAAAACTGTATAATAAACATATGACGAGGTTTAGTATTTAATTAACAAAGACGAAGTGAAGTTGACTAATCGGAACGTGATAGAACTAAAAAGTTAAAATTCGACTTCCGTCTTAAGTGATAGAAATAGTACTACTGCATTTCTCAGCATCTAACTGCGTTTTACAACATTAAAAACTATATTTAAAAACCAAATGCGTTTCACACCTTCTCTATATTACAACTAAGTAAAAATATATTATGAACAAATGAAACATTTTATAAAAACATTCAAGTTTTTGTGTTTAAACAACGAATACACACTTATTGTTTATGATACTTTTTAAAAATCAAATAAAAAATAGCGTAGTGTGCGAATTTAAACTAAAATATAAATTTTGATAAGACAACAAAGGATTTGATACAGTGTATTTTTTTAGACGAGGCTGTAGCTTAAAAACAATTAGAGTCTGTTTATAACCGATGTGACTAAAAATTTTTGATTAATTTTCGCACAAACAGTTTATAATTGTTTGAATTATCATAAAAATTTTTAATTTAATTAAATTGTAGTGGAAGGTGTGAAACCCACTTAGATTTTAAATATAGATTTTGGGAGTGTGAAACACAGCTGAATGGTGTGAAATGCAGAAACTTTGGTAGGGACGTTGTTATATAAGTATATTCTTAATTAAAAACGTTTTAAAAAAATATCAAATAGATGAAATCTTACGAGTTATGTATAATGAGCGAGTGTGGTGTATATTTGCTATTGTTTTTCTAAACGACGTTTAACGATTTTGTTATATCAAAAAAAGAACCGTTTTGAAATGCTATGTCATAATCTTTTATTAATTTTAATTTGATTAAATAGTTGTGACATTTTATAAAAGAACGAAAACGAAGGATCTTTTAACGCTAAAAAACTATTTTTTTATCGGGCTGTTTTGTTGAAAAGATTCTAATTTTTCCGAAGATTAATGTTTTTGTTCTGTTGTTGTAGTCTAAGAAAAAAAACAAAACTTCTATTTAAACATGATAGAAAAAACAAATTAAAATATTATGTTTGTAAACAAACATCTTTTTTAAGATAAAATATCAGACATTCGATAGCTGGATAAAAATTAAACGTTAAAGAAACAAATTTTATTTATTAAAATAATGGCATGACGTAAACTCGCATATATTGAAAAAATCAATTAATCGTAAACTCGCTGCAAATAAAATAAATAGAGAAGAAAAAAAATGTATAAACAATAGTTAAATTTATATAAAACGAAATTGAAACTAACGAAACGAACGAACGAAACGAATTAACGAACGAAATAAATAAATAAATAAACTAACTAACTAACGAAATAAACAAAAGAACTAATAAAACGAACTAATTATTGTTTATTTATTAATAAAAAAATTTTTTTCTTTTGGAGCGAGTTTACGCACCAATTAATTTTTTTAATATATGCGAGTTTGCGTAAACTCGCTTATAGACGAGTTCACGCCAAACCTAAAACAATAACTTTAACATAAGACTGTGTAGAAAACTTTATTGCTATTATTTTAAAGCTTTGTTTTTAAAAATATTATCGTTTTCTATTTAAATACTCACAAGCAACCATATGGTATACAAGGAAAATTGTTTTTTAAGTGGCTGCTTTCCATAAACACTGAAAATCCGATTCGAAATCATTTATTTATGAATTTATTTTAAGTAAAAAATTAAAAAACTTCATTAGAGACACACTTAATAAAATATTGTTTACGTCTCTGCATAGTTTTTAAAAACTGTATTTTTTAACACATGTTTTTTTAAACTTTTTCTCGTATTATTTGCGTTTAAATTAAAAAACTCGGGTTTTTTGTGATACTGTTTCTTTAAAATATATTAGTTAAAAAAGTGATACTTGGCTGGTATCATTCACATTATATTTTCTATTAAACATTTTACACTATAATCTTAACTAATCAACTTACACTATAATCTTAAATAAACAACTCTTACTATATTTTAATTAAATGACAATATTTAAGTAAAAAACAATACATTAAATAGTATTTCTTTGTTTTATTTTTTCAAAACGACGTAAAAACACGTATTAGTGTCGTTTATCACTCGAAATCAAACCAAACCAAATAAACTGTCGAATTTGATGAAAAGAAAAACAATTAAAGAAAAAGACTAAAAGCAGCCATAAGTAATTTAAAGCCTCTAACGACGCAATATTTATAAATAAAAAAACTATTCAGTTCGAAAATGTAAATTAAAATTAAACTTTGGTTAATTTTTAACTTGTTTTTAGTTAAAAGTTTTTAATTAAATTAATTTATAATAGAAAATTTCTTAATTGAGATTATAATGAAAAATATTAAGCAAGTACCAAATTATTTTATATTGAGACATCAACAATACGAAAAGCAATAA
>SBJP01000845.1:0-10016 GCA_014805705.1 Cucumispora dikerogammari
AGTTGTTGGGCGCGGAGTGCTCGTGGGCGCGCTGAGCAGGGGAGAGGGGGGGGGGGGGGGGGGTGGGGGGGTGGGGGGGGGGGGGGGGTGTGGGGGGGAGAATGTGTCAAAACAAAAATCACTTTTTTATTACTCTCATTATTGCGAGGTTTTCAGAACAAAAGTAAAAAAAAACAATAACGTTGGCGCCAGTAGTAACACAGAAAACAGAAGTAAATAATTCTCATATTTTAAAAAATGTTTTATAAGATGGTTCTAATAAAACAACTCGGGCCAGTGTTTCTCAGTTGATTCTACAATCCAAAATCTATTATGCAAGTCATATCTTATCTTTAGGGTTAAGGTTTTCAAACAAAACCAAAACTAGTGTATTAGAGTTGTCAACGATTAGGCTTTCTGTTATGAGTACATCGATACTATATGGCGAATAAAATTTGCGTGGGAATAAACCTTCATAGAAAAAAAACACTGAAGAGTATCATATAACTCAATTACAACAGAGTATAAAAAAACAAATCCAAGTGGTATATTTGGTTTGTATCGAATGTCTCTGTTTTCTCTTATGAAACAAAGTTCCATAATATAAGAAATAATATTAACAAATGAAGCAACAAGATACTTAAAAATAGTTGAAAACAATGCTTTGCAGATATTGAATAATAGTCATTTGAGACTTTCTTAATTGTAAGATTGAAAAACCTTTCAAAAAACACTACATCTATCCACCACGCTGTTTGCATAAAAAAGTTTAACATTATAATAAATAACAAAAAGGCACCCACGACGTTTTTTCACAAAAAAAGTCTATCGTTTTTATTTACACTTTTTTGATCCTTTTTACCAACGGTACACTGTTATTTTTCTCTCTGACAGTCGCAAAACCCAGAAAACAGTAATACAACAAGAGCAACCGATGCGAGAGATTGTAAAAAGCGAACAATTTCCAGTTTATAATTACTTAGATCTGTTTAGATGATTGTTTTTATAGGGCTAAAACAGCTAACAAAAAGCTTTTTAGCTTATGCGTTGCTTTTTTTCTTAAATATGAAAGTTTGCTCGGCAGCGCCAGTTTGTTGTAAATAATTTTGTTTTTTTCTTCGATTAAGATCACTGTTCGTTGATAAAACATTGCTAAAAATAAACCCACAGTAGTTAATTTAATCGTTATTGCTTTAGTCGTATTCAAGTATATTAATATATTATATTATTTCGGCAAGTGACTCTCGAAAAACACTTTATTCTATTCAAAATAATAGCATAGTCGCATTAAATTAGTTTAGAGATCGAAGAGCGGGTGGTCGTTTAGAACAACAATTTTTTTTGAATGACTACAAGAAATTCATTGTAATAATTGAATTATAACAGTCTAATCTAGAAACAGGTTCAACAACAAACAAAATGACAGAAACAGAAATAAATTCAAATCACACCTAAACTCCGTTAAGTTGCTCACAGAATAATTTAGATTTCATCTTTCTTATTCTTTTATTTTTGTTTCCGTAGGCTTTAAGCTTGTTAACAAATTATTGATTTGTTTCTGAAAAAAACTCACTGAATAGATTGACATTTTAAAGCTGTAAGTGAAAATATAAATTCATTAACAGCTAGTTTGTCTAAAAAATAAAACACGACTAAACAAATGCTGGTGCAAATTCAAAACTTTTGAAGATATCTTTTTGTCATTTAGTTTTAAATTTTTGCTGTTTATTCTATTGCTTATTATCTTTGACAAAATTGTTTTTTCTGAACTACTAGCTCTAAAATCATTGTTACTTTATTCTTTGAAATGTTTATGGTTATATTATCTAAGATTCTGTGAGTTTTAACTTGATATTTAATGTTTGAAAACTTGTACATAGGTCTTAGAAAAAAATTGGCGTTTGTTTGTAAGAAATCTCAAGAAATTAAAGAGAAATATGTAAACGTTTGTGCATATATATGCCCTATTAAAATACAAAAAATTTTGTTTTTATAAAGAAGTTGTATATGTTTTGATATAAACAGATACAATATTTAAGAGTAACATATATTATTATTTAAAACTTTTCTATTTAATTAATATTGTTTTTTAAATAATAATCTTTTTTTTAAATAAGCCTTCTATTTAATATATCTTTTCTATATAATAATATATTATTTTCTAATTTAATTAAAAGAACATAACAGAAAAATTGAATATCTCAACGGTTTCAAAATGAAAACAAGCTCTTGCTTTTTTGTTTAGTTTTTATTTTATGTATGATCTATTTTAGTTAATTAAAAAGAACTTCATTATTAACAGAAAAAAAATCAACAAAAAACAACGTGTTATTTCAATAATGAATATAATATTTTTAAATTTGATCGGATCATTTAAATCACAAAAAAGAGGATCAAATAATACAATAATGTTAAATAGATAGCAGAAAAGTATTAATGGAATAGTGGTTATATTAAGAAATTTTCATTAAATCATTCAAAATGATTAAAAAAACATATTTGTTTGGCTAATATATTGTTTTGCTAAAAACTTATAATTACAAAAAAATTTTCTATTCGGAAAGAGATCTGGAAGAAAAACGAAAAATTTTTTTATAGATGAGGGTGTTTAGTGTTTCTCCCACTATAATCATAATTAAAAAAAATTACACTATAATTCAAATAAACAAAAAACATTTAATTAAAAACCAGAGATAGTATATGATAAATTTTCTGATTTTTTCATTCTAAACGACGTCAACACTTGTATCAATGTTGCTTATATTCGAGTAGAATGAACTAACTAACTCAATAAAAAAAGAACATATAGAATTAATAAAAACACAGAAGCAGTTTTTGCATTCACTGTCAACAATGAAAAAAAAGAATATAGTTCATTTAAAACGCACACAAAAAAATTTTGATAGTTTTCAATCAAATATTTTTTACTTAATTGATTTACAACAATGTTCTCTTTTATAAGTTTAATGCAAAAAAAAGTAGATAGATGACTATAAAATTACTTAATCACAGTGTGAAATATTTCAAGATCTTCATAGGATTTTTTACTAAAATTCTAATTAAGCAATATACACTATAATGCAATTAAGCAAAAATAAATTAATGAAATTGACATAAGTGTTTTTTAACTAAAGTTTAAATAAAAGACTCGATTATTTATAGTTTATGTGTGTAAAATGTGTAAAAATCACATGTATGCGATTATATGAGGTATTTATAATATTTTTTTTAATAAACCTTGTGTTAGCTTTTTCTTTCAGTATTCCGAGCTCAGGAACCACATTAATATCGTGTTTATCTTATTTCAAGATAAAAAGCTAAAATACTATTATGTGTTGTCTTATTTATTAATTAAAAATATTTAGTTAATTGGCGTATTTATAGTAAAAATTTTTCAATTAAGTTTACAGTAAGAGAAATATAAAACTGAAAAGTAACTTCATTTTTTCGAACAAAAACAAAATTCAACCAACAATACTGAATGTATTTTATCTGGAAAGTTATAGATTTAATTTATAAAAATTATTCAAATAAAATTTTATTCTTTCTTTAAAAAAAAGACACATTTTATAGCCGTTGAAAAAAAGATCTACTAAATGCATGATAAAAACAAAAAAAACAAAAAAATAGCATATGTTTAAACTCAATGTAATTTTATCTGTGAATTTACCCGAGACTCACTATTTCTTAACTTCTTCTCTTCGAACGTTAGGTGTGTGTCTTAGTTATAAGCGAAGAAAAATTGGCATGTTTGAGTAATTTTAACTATGAATTAAAAAAATAAATAAATAAAAAAGCATTTTTATTATATTATATTCTAGAACAAAAAAACTTGTTTCATAAGCAAGACACGTGTAAGTTACAAGAGTAATACTTTTTTAGTATACTCACTTGCAAATGTGTTAAAAGATATATTAAATTTTTTGTTATATGTTGATATATATATTCTCATTTTATTGTTAAAAAGAGATAAAGTATATATTATTAAACTAAAAATTTACCTTAAGTTTCTACTTATTATGGAGAAAAGAGAAATAAAAGTGCAAAAAAAAGAATTTTTTTTTTTCAAACAAACTTCGTGATGTTTATGTTTTTGTCTAAAGTGTATTTTTAATTGAAACATAGACAATTTTTCTTTCAACAACAAGTTTTTTTAATAGAAAATTTTATTATAATTAAAATATTCAAAAAAAAGATAAAAGCAAAACATATAAATTTTAAAAACATCTCAAAAATAAGTTCTGTTTATAAAAACATTTAAATCGTAAATGTTTCTTCTCTACAATAAAGCTGCGCAAAAAAAGATTGTCGTTTTGTAGTTTTTGTTTGTGTATTATTACGAACCTCTCGCCTCTGGTCTTTAAAAAACGCACACTGGTTTTCACAAAAAAGCTGGATAAACGCTTACTTGTTTGTCACTTCTAGGTTAAATTAGATAAAAGTGGATTTAAAGCAGAAAACTCCGAATTGAAAAAACAATGTTTTTTCCAAATATTTTTAAAAGCGTTTTTTAATAAATTGACTTTTACCTAATTTAATCTGAAAAAGATCTGAATATATTTTTTAAAAAACTTTTCACCTCATAAGTTAAATTGCTTGTTAGTGGACCAAGTTATTTTAAGCATAAATTTTATTTGTTTCTAAATTACTTAAATCACTAAGATAGAAACAGCCAACATGGGCCCAAGACAGAATCCAAACAACAAAAAACTCTTGAACGTTTAGCAAGCCGTTTTTTCTCGCTTAAATACTTTGACAACGTAAAATCGCATTGTCGTTTCAATATATTCGTTTTTTAAAAAAGCCGGGATTAAATAAATGCGGTCTTCAAAGTCGACATCTTTTCATATTCTGTTCTCCAACTTGAAAAGTTGGCTTCCAACAATTAAGCATTAACTCTGGTAAAACGCAATTTTTCTATAGCTGTAGTAATAAACAAGTTATCTCCTCTGATTTAGATTCTAGAATAAGTAAACTAGACTAAAAAACAAGAGTTATTTTTGTTTTATATCAAAAAATATTTTGTTTTTTAATTTATGGGCTGTAATTGTTTCGGGCTAAATTGGCGTTCATTAATTTCTCTAATTTTCATGATATTGCACACAACCCCTATAGCATTTATATTTAAAAAGTATCTTATGTGTTTAAACTGGTCGTGACCAAGTCAACTTTCGATTGTAACAGTGTTAAAAAACACGAGATTGACTATAATTTGTCTTAATTCATCAAAAAGTCTAGTGTTTAAAAAAACTTTTATTAAATAACTTTTTTTACTTATATACTTGAACACATAATCATATAACTAAACTCAAGTTGTTTCTAGCTTAATAATCATGATCAAAAAAAATTTCTTAAAAGATTAAAAAAAGACTACATATTCTAAACACATTGAGTTTGCTTTTGAAAAACAGAAAGTTTCTCTCTGAGATATATATAATAATTTTTCAAAATTAGAATTTAAGACAGGCTTTATAGTTTAAAAAAATACGAAGACTTCTTTTAATTATGCAGAACATTAAGAACAGGTGTTTTATTTTTAGAATTGAAGTTGATAAATTAGAAACAATTAAAAATACAATAAAAAGCAAAAAATCTAAGAATGTCCATAGTATAACTTCGTTTTCACTGTTGATATTTATGTTGTTTATAAAAAAATTTCAACGATGGAATATGAACAAAATAATTTAAATCTGACAATTATGAACTTTTTCTTGCTTTCGTAAGATTGGGGAAAATTAAATTATATACCGTTTCGTCGCATACACGGGCTTCTAGCACATTAATATCTACAGTTATCAGCAATGATCAAATATTACACTGTTTGTGTCTGGGAATCTTTAATATAGCCTGAAAAATCAAAATTCGGGTTTTGGTTAATTACAATATTTAATACCCGAAAATAAGCAAAAACATATACAAAACAAAATTTCAAATAGAGAAATACTTTTAATATTTACATTAAAGTTTTCCAAAAATGAAATAATTAAAAAAAAATTTTTATTTTTTATTGACTTTAAATTATTTAACGGCGCTTTTTTTACTATTTTTTTTTCTATCTTTGAAAAGAAAAAATTTTAGAAGCTTAAAAATAACAGAGGCCTTACAGTATATACAAAACATGGACCAATATATATCAGGGTTTGCATAGTAATACAGAAATAGCAAAAACTTATACAAATTCACCCATGTAAAAATAAAATGGTATGTTTGTTAACGAACATAAACAACACACAAACAAATTTATAAACTACGGCATAAAATTTATTAATTACTTAATACAAAAATTAACGTATTTTGATGATAAGACTTAAAAATATTATGAAAAAAAAATTTTTATCACCAGTTTTGTATAGTAATTAATGTATAAAAGCTATAAGATTATGTTCTTAAATTGATTAATTCTAATGTTGTGTGTGTTGGTTTATGTTATTGTAAAACTATATTGTTGTTATAAATATGTTTATGTCCTTTTATCTTGTTATAATTATGAACAAATTTGTATGTATTTGCCTTCTGTCTTATTTTTAATTTTTAGAGCTCACCGAAACGAAAACTATTCTTGTAGCTTCGATATTTTGAAAGTTTTTTACAGATTGCTATTCTTTCGGTCTTTGAAGAATTTGTCATATTTTTAACACACAAAAAACTATTAATTATTGGGCTAAGTGTTTTCTGGAAGAAACAAAACACCAAGATTATTATATATGATTTCAATAAAACTAAAGTTACGTAAAAATAAGATGTTGAACAAGACCTAAATTTAATTATTTTGCTCGTGTTGTGGGCATTAAATATTTGTTTTTTTATATTTGATGTTTCAAAACTTGTCTTTTAACTCGTCCGCTGGCGTGCTAGCGACTTATATTGTATCTTTGTATCTTGAAAAAAGAAAGAGTTTCGTTTTTACAGATACTCATTAATTATTTAGTTAAAACGATCGCCATCAACAAGTTTTCGTTTAAAAGTTGTTCTAAGACATCCACAATATTATGTAAGAGTAAGACTTATGAGAAACTTTGAGCAGACAATTTAGTTATTTTTTTAATAAATTAGTTTACTTCAAGTATACTATTTTATAAAAGATTTACTACTTTCCACACATTACACTATTATAAATCACTTAGTACAAAAATTTTGTTTGTTTAAACTTAGTCAAAAATTGTTTTTAGTAATTGTGAGTCTTCGGTACAGTTTAGGTATTTTACTAATTGTAACAGGATTTCAACGAAAATTTTTCTCACATTTCACTAGCTTTTAAAAAAAAGTTTTTATTTTTTTTGTTCTTAAAATTTTCGTTCAATTCTAATTAAAACCAACTCAAGATAATCTAGAAAACTAAGAATATTTTAATAAATGGCGATTTGTCTTCGCTTTACTCGAACGTAAGATAAGATCGAAGTTGAATTATTTTGTAAAAACTTTAGATAAAACAAAACTATATGGGAGTAGTGTCAAATAACATAATATCACATGATATTTAGCTTTTTATGACAAAGTTTAAATTATCCAAAACCAAAAAACCGACGTCTCGTCTTACGCTAGCTTCTAAAACGACAGATTGATTATAAAACGATAGCCAGAGCAATCATTCAATAAAATTTGTTCTTTTTTCGATGTTCTTTTTGAGTAAACTGTTTTTTTTAATGTTTTTTTCAGCTTTCTAATACTTTACGAGCTTGTGTTTATTTTTATGTTTCTTTAGTTTATCCTAATTTTGTTGTTTTCTTCATAACTATTAAAGCTTTGAAAATTTTTAAATTTACAAAAAAAACATAAAAAGTTGTTTAAAAATCAAAGTTATAAATTTTGAAGCATTCAATTAGTTTCAATTGACCCCAGGCGACAATATAAACAGATTAAATGAGCAAAGTATTGAACCCAAAAGAAAAAGCAACATATATAAACATTTAAAAAAAACCTTTTTTTTCTTATGTAAACCCGAGTTTAACACTTTTTTTAATGCGAACAATATGATACTTTTGATTTACTTGTAAAACGACTATTATCACTAAAAGGCCGCTCTTTAAAAATAAGGAAAGAGTATATTTGAAATCAAAAAAAATGTTTTATTTACCCTAGAAAAAACAAAAAAATCTTTTGAATTGTTTTTGTTTTTTTTTCTACATATTTTGTTTCTTTTATTATTTTTTGTTCTTTTTTCTTTTTCTGATACTTTTCGGTTTTCATAGTGTTAATCACAAGTCTATGAAGCCAGAAAAGTCACTTATGATTTTGAGGAAAAAAACGTTTTTAGATTCTCTTTTGTAAAATCTCACTTATAATGAAACAAGTAAGAAAATACAAACAATGCCTCAAAGCACGATTTACTCGTCATAGTAAAAAAAACACTTCACAAAGTTATTATAGTATATGTGAGAAGATTTTGAAGCAGATTATATACCACGCAATATTAACACACTCTATCATTTGAACAAGCTTTATTATATAATAAAATATTCATTTGTTGATAAACATATAAATTTAAAGTATATTCTTGATTACAACATTAATATTTTTATAGTATATTTAAACTAAAAAAAATATAAATAAATTGGGTTTATGTTTTGTTTTACTTGAATATTTTTATTTAAATTATATGTTTATTTATATGTAAAAAACAATGTTCTAAATGTTATACTAATTATTAAGCTTTTTGTCAAATATCAAAACTTTTATCAACTTGTCAAAAGTTTTACACTTTTCTACTGGTATTAACTCACTTATCAAAGATATACTCGTTATCTACAAAAATAATGATTTGAACTCTGTTAATGAATGTGCTACTAATAATTAGCGAATTGTATTTTCTAATCAAGTAAACTTTTTTTTGCAAAACTTAGAAACTCTTAAGCTATTTACAAGAGGTCAGCAAACACGCGGCCCGGGGCTGACTTGCTTTCGGCACACTCGCAAAAGATTTATCTGGTTTGCGATCAGTTGTTGCTTGTGACAGATTATGGATTAGGGATTTCAATCAGTTGAGCGCTTCAATGTACACATATACTAAAGTGAAAGATAAGATTAAGATATTAGTTTATTGACCTGGCCTTCAAAAACGTTATCTTCTAAATTCGGACTCGGGCTTGAGAAGTTACCCACTCTTGAAGTTGGTTGTACGGCTCTCGGAAAAAATCTTTTTCATATTCGATATACGTTTTTAGAAGTGTCTCTCTTCGCTCTTTACATATAACTAAAAGGTTTGAAAAAAAAGTATATTTTTGAAAACAGAGTGGAATTTTCGATATTACGTAATGTTTATGGCAGAAGAGCCGCCAACATATTTAAATAATTCTGTTTTTAACAACAAAAAAAAGCGAATATTGGAGTCTATTTTATTATAAAATCTGAGTTTAAATGTTGAGAATCTTAGTTTATGTGTTACGCTATTCATATAATTGAAAAATATTTCATATACAAACCGGGGCTCTGTTCTTTTTTTCCAGTTCTGTAAAGTGTTTAAGTATTTCTTAAGCTATTATTGATTTTTAGCAAACTTGCAAAATATCACACTTTGCAAACAACACACCAAATTCAGGATGAAACCGTTTTTGAAAGTTGATCAAATAGAGTAGAAATTTAAGTTTCTTTATTTACGGACGCGTTTTTTTTCGTTTTTATAAGTAATTATTAAATTCTCTTTTTGGAATTTATTTATATCAGTGTATTATTATATGTTACAAGATACTCTAGCTTTTATTAGAAAAATTAATAAACTCATAAAAAGAATAAGTGTTGCTGAATACAAATATTTCTATTTGTTAAAGTATTCTTGAACGTTATTTAAATAAGGATAAACAAGTAAAATCGAAATCAAAGTTTTAACAGATATCTTTTAGTCATAAAGTTTTATTTATAAGTCGTTTAAAAATATAGAATTTTTTTAATTAAAATATAATACAAAAAAACACAATTGATATAAATAAAGAAAGCAACAAAAGCAAGATAATTTTATCAATAGAAACATAAACACAATTTAGGAACCGGATTCTTTTAATACAAGCAAGCTGTATAGAGTACAAACTTTCGCTTCAAGAAAG
>SBJP01000846.1:0-10001 GCA_014805705.1 Cucumispora dikerogammari
AGGAGGGGGAGGGGGGGGGGGGGGCGGGGGGGGGGGGGGGGGGGGAAGGAGGGGGGGGGGGGGGGGGGGGGGGGGGGGGGGGGGGGGGGGGGGGGGGTGTTTGGCGTGTGACAATAATTGATATTAAAGGCTATGAAGAAATTAAGCTGATAATAATTTGAAAAAACCTTTTTCCAAATTTGATTCACGTTTTTTCCACTGCTCATTTTCTTCATAATTGCGCAATAGAAATAATAAATTCTTTTGCGGGTGTATATTTTTTTAGATACCAGTAAAAAATTTTATTTTTAAAAATTAAACGACGAAATAGTTACTTAAAACTCAAACGAGAGACAAGCAGCCTTTTTTTGTTCTAACAAGATACACGCTCTCCAGCATTTTACACACTTCTAAATGCGTTTCACACCGCCCATATAATTTAATTAAATAAAAAAATATTTCAAAAAATAAAACATTATATACAAAACATTCAAGTTTTTGAGTTTAAACAGTGAACACGTATTGTTTACGATAGTCCCTAAAAAATAAATATAAAAGAGACTAATGAGCGAATTTAATAAAATTTTTTATATACTCTAAGAAGATAACCAAAGGTGTTAATACAGATCTTTTGCGCTTTCTGGCGCAACATTGACTAAAATAACGAAAAAACATTCATTTAAGCGCAGAGACCGAAGATTTTTGATTAATATTTTCTAACATAATTTCTACTAAAACGAGTTATTATAGACTTCCATTTAATTAAATTTTAATAGCGAATGTGAAACCATTTAAGGATGTTAAATGCAGGAGTGACAAGATAGACACTTATTTAAAACATTATTGTTTTACAGTAAAGTATTTAAAAAAGACGAAAAAAACAAAAACAGTGTTTTAGAATGAGAAGCTAGTGGCCTAGCCGAAAGAGACGAATGTTTTTGACTTATATGCACTTAAAACCACATTGTTTATAATTGTGTTTAATTATAGAAGCCTGTTAGTATATATTGAGAAGATCATAAAAGATTTTTTTTTTAATATATAAAGCATCTAATATATTAAACATATTTGATTTTAAAAATGATCTGTCAGAGTTAAAAATATATATTGATGCTAGAATTAGTTAGACAGATTTGACAATTGTAATCTCAAAAAAAGACAATATATTTCCCAATGCGCTTTATATATTTTATAACAGTTTCGAACGAAAGAAGTTTTTTTTATGTTTCAAAAAATATTCTCACTAGATAAAGCTTTTTTAAAAAAGAACACTAAAAAACATATAACTGTTTACTTTAATAAATATCTATAGTAGCTCTTGAGATTTTTAAAAATTTTTGTATATTAAGTATTAAAAATGTTTTTAAATAGATAATATTAACTCCAAAATCGAAGTTCTGAGCACATATATAGCCACTTTTTTGCGTGTTTTAAAGACTTATATAAACACTTATTTAGGGTTAGCAGAGTAAGATAATATATATCTTTAGGCAGAATACACTAACCGGTGTAATGATAACATCGTTTTTTTTTAAAGTGAAATTAAAATATGTAATGATAACATCGTTTTTTGAGAAAACCCCACTAAGTGTTGTAATGTGATAATAAAAACAAAAAGAAGTGATAAGATTCGAATTATTTTAGACGTTTCTTTAGGGTAGCTGAAATCAAGCATATATGAAGCGTTTAAATATGCAATTATACACCAGTGGTTTTTTTTGTTTTTTTGTTGCGATTTTTGCACTCTATAACCTGTAAAGAAATTTTGTTAATTCTTATGTCGCAGTAAACTTACTAAACAAAAACCTACTGCTGATTTAAAACCTGACTATGTGTATATATTTAATATCAAACGACTGAACAAGAAGAGTCACAGGTAAAAAAAAAAGCTCGTTTATATTAAATTAATCAATATTTCTTCGTGAGAAAAAACGTAATGTTAAAATCACACAGTAGCAATTAGTTTTTTTGGATTAATATTTACAGACGAGTTTTATATATTTTTACAAAAACATGTCAATAAAAAAATTAAGCGAATAACATCTGAAACGTCTGTGTCTGGTGTGAATTCTACAATTTCTCAAGTATATAAAAAATTGATTACACTGTAATATATTAAAGTTTTGTGCTAATAATATTATATATAGATGTTGTCAAGATTCTATACTAAAATAAGACTGGAATAGCGACATGAATATATATAAAAGCCGTTTTATTCAGAACTAGACGAATATAAAAACATTCCAATATAAATTCAAATTTAAAGTTTATTTAATACTGATAAAAGCAAAAAGGCTACGCAGGAAATATTATTGATATGCCAGCAATTAAAATTATTAGACTTTTAAATAACCTTTTTTTCTATTATATACCCAACCCAAACACCGTTTTATAGATGAAGGTAAGTGTAGGTACTAAAATATATATTCATTCAAAACATGTATGCTCAATAAACCAGTAAAAATGAGAATAAAATTTTACATTTTATGGGTTTCTAAAACCAGTTTGGTTTTTAGAGTTCAAATTATACTCATTAACATATAAAACAAAAAATCAAAAAGACTTAACTCTTAAGAAAAATGGCAGTTTTAAAATAAAATATTTTATACATTTTTTTGTTTTTTATTTCTAATTTTTATATTTATTTTTTTCAATTTTTTTTGTCTATTTTTTTCAATTTTTTTTGTCTATTTTTCAAAATTTTTCTTCGTCTATTTTTCAAAAAAAATGTTCTATTTCTTATAAGTTCTAAAAGTCGTTTTTTGAAAACTCTTCTTAATCTTTAAGAACAAAAATGCTCGATTAGATCTCATTTCGGAAATAAAATTAGTCGGTTATCTTTCGTTTCGAAAATGAAAATTAGTCGGTTATCTTTCGTTTCGAAAATGAAAATTGGTCGGTTAGCTCCCATTTCAAAAATGAAAATCAGTCGGTTACCGTCTATTTTTTTCTACAAAATAGCCTTTAGCCGACCATTTACACCTTTAAAGGTTAACTGAGAAAAAAAACATACTCACATTATATACGTGAATTTTTGTTATAACAGTGCTGCATTATAAGAGATAATAATAAATGTAAGTTTTATTCTTGCAAGACTTTTCAATGAATCTATACTGCGGTTGTTTTTTCTATAGAAATAAGAATCTTAAAAAAGAGTTTTCTTATTTTATCAAAAAAACGATATTATTTTTTAACTGAGGCTTGGCAAGAAACCTTTTTGATTTATTACTATGTTTTTGAATTATGGATTCGAAGCTTAAACAGAAAAAAACTGTTGACTAAACCGAATATGATCAAGGATTATGACTTTAATATGCTGAACGATTATAAATATAATCAAGTATCAAAAACGCTTTTAATAAGCGAAGGGTAAACGTAGAAAAACAGACTTAGATTTATATAATAAAAAAAGTTAATACACAATGCTTTTACATTATATAAAGAGTTTTATAAATGTAGAAATAAATTAAACAACACTTAGATTTTTTAAACGAAAACATAGACTCTTTATATAATATAAAAAGGAAAACTTGTTGGAAATACAAAATTATATATCTAAGCGGCGAGGCCACTGGCCAGTAAATAAAGAAAGAAGAAAAACTGATTGTCACTAATGTCATGTCAATAATATTAGTAAAACAACTATCATCTGCTGTAAAGCAAGCAAAAAAAGTTTTTGTAAAACGGCGTGTTTTAGTTTTAAGCAGTAACGCGAGTCCTTTGTGCATCGAAATTAAAAGATAACGTTTAATTAAAATTTATTTAGTAAACTATATCATATAAATTTCGTATGTTTCATATATTTTTTTATTTAAACTCTTAGTTCTATTTACACAATTTTTTTGACAAATTTTTCTTAATAACTTGTTAATTTTATATTGAAAAAAACATCAAAAATAATTATCGAAGTTAAAACTGTAAAAGAAAAAAGCGCGATATTTTTTTTATTTTTTTAAATACACTTTGACGAAACACCATTGTGAAAACCATCGTTTATTTTTTCAGGTCTGATCGTAACAGTACTTATGATTACAGATTTGGTTCCGAAAAAAGAAATATTTTAAAAAAAACAACTTATTTTTAACTAATTTTTTTGCTTTATAACCTTAAGAAGCGTTGAAGTAAGTGTATAAATACTTGTTTTACTTGTATATTTAGTGTATTGGCTGCTGATCTAGTTTTTATGCCTTTTTTGGTTCTGCGTCTTTTGTTACAAACGTTTTTTATAATTTTATTATGTCGTTTGTTTGATACATCACTGATATAACCTTACTATAATCATAAATAAGCAAACTCCACTTATGTTCTAATTACACAAAACACATTAAAGACTAATTAACAAAAACTATACCGATTACTTGCAAACAAAAAAACATATTATTCTAGGGGCTTGGTGTTTTAAAAAGCACAGAGCCGCATAAAGATATATGTTGTTATTTTGCAAAAGATCATTCTATCATTAATTTCATCAAAAGTTTTTTATTGTTTTTTCTGTAAACGCTCGAAAGTAAAGGAGCTGTTTATTTTTCCAACAGCAAGAAATTATTAATTTAGTATATGTTGTTTTAAAACTTATTTAAATATCTTTCATTTAATTAATATTGTGATTCATTGTACTTAACGTTATAGTGGAAAGGGGGATGTGTATACACTGCACAAATACTCCAGATTCTTCTTAACCTTTTAAACAAAAGCATGTCGTTTTTTAATATTTTTGTAATTATAAAAAAAAGAAAAAAAGTTTGTGAAAAATAAAAAGGTTCCCATAAAAATTCTAGTTATAGGATATAAGCATGAGAGTCTAGAATAAAACAGGTCTTACTCTAAATAAAGCAATTTAATTTTATACTTATCGTTCAAATGTAAATAGAACATCTGGAAAGAATGAAAGCTTCTTACTGCAATTAAATTTTTTGCTTTTTATGAACACACATGGTGCTTTGTTTTTTTGATTTTTTTATGAACCTATATGGTAACATTTGTTTTTTATCATTTACCATTTTTATGGCCCCTTATAATAACATAGTTATTAAAGAAATAATGTTTTTTTTCAAACTAGAAAGTATATGTTTGCTTTTTTTTCACAGGTATCAACATCAATACAAACATTTTGGTTTTTTTTAGTATAGAGAAAAAAACAAATATTTTATTAAAAGTTTATCTGAACACTAATAAAGCTTTTTCTAGTTTGAAATTAAGTGTTTTTTTAAAAAAAGTCTTTAGTAGAGGTTTTATTACAGAAGTAAGCGCATTTTGTTTAAGTTAAGATCCCCGTAAGTGACATTGATTTCATTAAACAGAAGAAAAATCATAAAATTTTAGTAATTATGTCCATAACTGCATTGCAAAAATCGTAGGCCTTTTAGCCTAAAATTTGTTATCTATTAAATTCATTAAAGATGTCTCCCAGTAAAGTTCAGGTTATAGAAGCCTTAAAGTGGAAAATATCATTTTTTTATATAATTTTTTCTATCTCGAACTTACAAGAAAACAATGTGAAATTAAGATTCGTTGATTATAGAACCCGATATATATTCTTTAATCTGAAATTTTTTTTTTATTTTTATTTGTTAAGAAAGCCTCGTGATAAAATCCGGGATAAAGGTTCTAAATAAAAAATATAAATATTTTAACTAAAAAAACATATTTTGAAAATTATCACGGAACTTCTTTAATTAATTAGAATAAGAAATAAAACTAAAAAAAAAATATTTCTGTATTTTATCTTTTTTTTAAGTTTCATCATCACGTTTCTTTTTCTATTTCTGCTTTTTATTTTTTATACAGATTTTGGTTAGATGTAAGAATTTTTTATCTTTCGATTATACGAACGTGCCTTTAGCCACGGTCACAAACAGTGTGATTCTTTTATTTACTAAACTTACATTCTATGATGAGGCCTAAAAAACTGTCTCATTCATAGCTTAATAGTCTTTGGCTTTAACGGGCCACGCATATTTGTATATATTGGCATAGCTAGAGTCAGGCCTCTTTCTTTTATTCATTTTTACTTTCCCTAACTCAGGCGTCTTCTCCCTTTAAACTAATACACAATTATAACTATGCCTTTGGAAACTACCTACGTGTTACTTATAACAATTGCTCATGCTACATAGTTGAAGAGAAGCTGTGTCGAATGCTGTCCATCTCAAATCTATACGCTTTCGGCCACGTCAGGCATAAGCGTCTTATTTTTGGTCTTTTAGTAGCTTGTTTTCTGTCTTTTATAAAGCCCTGTTCGTTCATCGATTACTGAAAGTAATTCATTAGTCCACAGTGTAGTAATGACAGTTTAATTAATCGCGTATTAGCACTTATCCTGTGTTATCGGTAGAACAGATGACAACACGAATTAACATCGCTTATATGAAGATAATATTGTGTTGTTTTCTATCGCGCTGCGTGCTTATATGGTCTTTTTGGTGTGAATTGAGTTGATCTTTTTCATCAATGAACTGACTGTTTTTGTGTTGTATATACTTGTTATACAGTGCTAGTAATCTGAACTACTCTTTTAATTATATAGAGTGGTGGTAGACAGACAACTCTTAGAACTATGAGAACTCTTTGTCTTCATACTTCCAATAAGTATGTTGCTTGTAACGTACACTATAGTAGGCGGTGTCTTGGTTTTCTAATAATATCCGTGTTCGTCAGTATCGAATGTGCGTACTTCTGACCCGAGATAGTTTTAAGCTACAACTACTCTAGACACACCATCCTCGTTTTTCTTCGATTGCCAAGATTTTACCTCACACAGGCTGTTAAAAAAAATCCAGAACAAAACAAGATATTTAGTCATAACACTACTTTATTTAAAAAACGAGAGCTAAAACACACCACCTGCCTTTTTATCAGCCACAATCCGCGCCCAGAAAACACTAAGAAGGCAGTTCATTAACCGACTTCCCTGCTTTAATAATGTCATCGACTAGCAAAAGTGTTACCGCGACCATGGAAGCATTGCTAATTACTTGGCTAATTACAGAAAAATTGTCAATTATTTCTGTTTCCTCTTTATATTCTCCTCTTTCCATCTTAATTATTTCATTTTCGACATTTAATTCCATATTTCTCAATAAAACCCTAGCCATTGAAATACAAACCTCTTTAACGACTTTAACTCCCAAAGCTTGATCGATCGTTATTGATGTTAATTGTTCTAAATGTTTCGCTATTTTAAAAAATAATAAAGGGCCACCCTCCAAATAAAATGGACTTTTCATAGCCAATAATAAACTTTTGTGAGCTCCCTTTATTGATGAAGTTATTCTCTTCAATTCATACCTGTTAGTTCCTCTTACGAGAATAGTACAAGCAGAAGAGAAAGGAACCCCTTCAATAAAAGTAAATTTTTCATCTTTAATTTTTTGAACGGTAATTTTTTCACATTTACCAAGGTTTTCTTCTTTTAAATCGTTCATTGAAGTTATTAAGTTTCCGCCACACATTTTAATTAAACGTTCTAAGTTTCTTCTTTTTGCGCGCCTCAGCCCTAAAATATTTTCTTTTGCCAAAATCTCTAAAGAAAAAGGATCAATTCCTTTATCAGTTATAAAAACAACATTTTTCCCCAAGGTTTCCTTTATGTGTTTTGCAAAATGAACAATTTTTTCAGCTCTTTTTAGAATATGACTTCTTTCATTTTCAACTAATGCTTGTCTTTGGTCCGCACTGGCATAATAGAAGCCAGCATTTATTTCCACCTTCTCGTATTCTAATGAAATATTGGATGTTATAATTGAAACATTTTCTACTTTTAAAGGCATTAGTGGGTGTCTTCCCGCATGATCCAAAACCAAACCATCGATAAATTTTGTTTCATTCACATTTCCTTCTTCCATTTCCATTATTTCTATCATATTAATATCAAAATTAGGTGTATTTGCTATAGACAGAAAACTATCAACAGCAATTTTTGAAATCGTTTCTGCGACTTTGGGCTTTAATTTAGTTTTCAAAGAAGTAAGTGTCAATTTATGCATCGAATCTTGATCGAACGGCTTTTTAATTTCATTTAAATATTTATTTATATTTTGAATGCCAGTTTTTATACCCGAAGTAATATTTTGAATAATCGCACCATTTTGATAATACGAAAAAGACTTTAAAAACATCTCAGAACAAAAGAAGATAAAAGTAGAAACCCCATCACCAACCATTGAATAAGTTTGGCCTGCCGCTTTGTTTATAACTAAACAGGTGGGGTGTGAGAAATTAAGATCTGTTAATAAAGTGTAACCATCTGAAGTGATTTTGAATTCACCGGATGCTTGAATTAACATCTTGTATTTTCCTTTGGGGCCGATGCATTGTGAGAAAATTTGTGATAAACTTGTGGTTGCGATTGCATTGAGAGTTATGGCTTGACCTGTTTGTGTAATTTCAGTTCTGTTTCCGATTATAGACATGTGTTTATTTTTATCTATTAATATAAAAAAAGTCATATGCCGTATATGTAAATAAATAAAATATTCTACGTAATTCTTAAAGTTCATTTAACTAAACACTATTCTGATAGACCGAAACTATTTTAGAAAATAGACCAATAATCAAAACCTCTTCATTTTGACCAGAATTCATTTTATCTTCGAGAATAGAAGCATAACTGACAACCTTCTCATCTTCAATCACATTTAGCATATTTCTCAAAGAATATAAATAGTTTCCATTCAAATAAAGAAGTTTGAACGCGTTTTCAATTTTTTTTGATTTAATTAAATCTACAATATTTTCATAAATCATCTGATTAAAATCAAGTCCATAATATAAATTGGTAGATGATACACATAAAACTTTATATGTAAAATATATTCCATTTAAGTCATTTAAACATTTTCTCATATCGCCACCTGCTTCTTTACAAATTCTCTCAATTGATTCTTCCTCAAATTCCAACTTTTGATCATTTAGTAGTTCTATGACTCTGGGTTTCATTTCATCTATTGAGATCAATGAAAATCTAAACTTTGAGCATCTTGAGAGTATCGCAGGAATTAATTTATTAACGTAATTGCAAATTAGACAAAACTTAACATTTCTATAATCTTCTAGAATTCGTCTTAATGCATTTTGTGCATCCTTGCTCATTGAATCTACTTCATCCAAAATAATTACTTTATTGACATTCAAATGATGAGTGTTAGGAAAAGAGGCTGTCATACAAAAAGGCTTTATTATTTCTCTTACGATATTTATGCCTCGATCATCAGACGCGTTCAATTCTAAGATGTTTCTGGTGTCAAAGTCTTTTACCATAATTTTAATAATTGTAGTTTTGCCCACTCCGGCGGGCCCGTAAAACAGCAGATTAGGAATGTTCTTTATTTCTTTTAATGTATTTATTAATTCTGTATTGCCGATAAGTTGTGAGAAATCTGTCGGGCGTTTTAGTGTTTCGGATAGCATGGGGTGTGAGATGATAGTCAATAATAAAAATGTGAGAAATATCGACATTTTTATAAACAATATTTTTTGATAGACTGTTGATGTTTTTAAAACCTTAAAAAAAGCATTACATGGTTAGAATTGCTTGATCGAAACACCATGATAAAAACAAAAGATAAAGCATGAAATAAAATAGTTAAAACAAACATGGGATTTTGGCTTTTTACTCTTATAAAGCATCTACTGTGTTTATTATCTAAAAATAAAATATCTTAATTAATTTTTAGATTTCCAGTTGTAATATTGTTTAATAAAAGCACATTTTCAATATCGATACCACAATCTTACATTATTTAAGCGTGTATCGAATTATACTACCGAAGTATTGACATTCCTAGGTTTCATTCCCCTATGGGAGTTTCATCTCCCCTAAAAAAAACACGAATTAAATAAAAAAAGGTTAGTTTAGGTTATTATAATATAGTTTGAAGCATTCCTGGTCACTCCCGTCGGTGTCGCGTTTCACATCTCTTTAGAAAAATTAATCTGATTACAGCAAGACTTGATAAAAGTTATTATATCATAGCTTGATATAATATAATTTAATGAAATTTTATATATTTAATTCTTGTTTT